>KQ965831.1:0-23222 GCA_001574975.1 Gonapodya prolifera JEL478
GCGCTGACACTCGACATCCCAACCCGTCTAGGTTTAACCCCAACGTCACAGGGTTCTCACTCGGCGACCACATTGCAGAGTTTTGGTGAGAGTCTGGGGTCGTGGGCGTGGGGGGCGGGCGGAGAGCTGGGACAGAGGGGAGTCGATCATGAGGTTTCTGCGACGGAGCACTGGGCTTGACTGGCCGTTCCCGAGGAGGATAGAAGAGCAAGAGATCCAACCGACCGTCACCACACTCTTTCCAACGCACCGTACGCCCCCCACACCCCGCCCCTCTCCAGCGCCGGACCCCTCTGCCCGCCCTTCCAATACCACCCGCGCCACGACCGCTTCAACGCGGCCCAGTCGGGCGCCATGGCGGTGAACTTGATGCACGAACTCGGGTACCTCGTGCCGAGGGTGAAGAAGAGCGAGGACGTCGATTTCGAGGGGGCGTGGAAGGTGCGTTGGTGTCACGGTCGCTTTCGGGGAGCAATATTGGTGCATGCTTCATCCACAAGATCACCTTTTTTTTGACTCGTCGTTTCGCTTGTCTTCATATCGCTCATCTTTACGTCTTTTTGACGTGCATATGTGTCTCAACTCCTTTTACACCTTCCTCATCCCCCCCGCCCTCCTTCCTCCCCCCTCTGCCACACCTTCCCACCACTCTTCTTCCCACCAGCACCTCACCCTCTTCATCATGTCCAACGACCTCTGCCTCTCCTGCACACCCTTATCCCCTTCCCCACCGACCTGGCTCTCCCCTTCGGCCTTCTCACGCACCCTCGAATCCGCCCTCCTGCTCATCCGCTCCCAAATCCCACGCACCCTCGTCACGGTCCTGCTCGGCCTAAACGTGTCGGGCGTGTACGACCTCACAAAAGACGACCCGGGCTGCGCCGCGCTGCGCCACTCGGGCGCCGTGTTCGAGTGCACGTGCGCGTTCACGCTGGGGTCCACTCCCGCCGGGGACGCACTCCGTGCGCAAATGGACGCTCAAGCCCAGCTCTACAACGCGGCGATTCTCGAATTACGCACCTCGTTCCAACCGGGGGGAAGGAACTACGACCCAACGTACGGGGACACGTTCGCGGTGGTCGTGGAGCCCGGAATGGCGGGCGTGCGTGTGGGTGCATGGCCGGGCGATATGCTGAGCGGCGTGGATTGCTTTCATCCGAGTGGGAGGGCGCATGCGTGGATGGCGGCTGTTATGTGGTGAGTTGTGCAAGCTCCGTGCATGTAGTGCACCGGGGGTGAGAGAGACCTCAACGTAACGCGCACGCGCGTGCCCCGCCACGTGAAGGAACAATCTCCACCTCCCCTTCGCCGATAAGATCAGACTGCACGACCCGCCCGCCCGGCTCAACTGGACGTCGACGCCGCCGTGGACACGCGGTTCGAGACACGGCGCACGAAGGGCGGGACCCGCCGGCGACGATGATGACAGCCACCCGGCTGGGGTGAGTGAGGTACCGTTGTGGTGTCCGACGGCAGAGAGTCGAGTCGCGACGACGTGATGGCTTGGGACTGCACATGCGCCGCGAGTGCAGCTTGAAGTTCTGGGTTTGCAAAATGAAAAATATCCCTTGAGTGAATAGTTTTTTTGTGCATAGGAGGTTTTTCCCCATCGATAATATGTAAACATGTTTGCAGAACTCACTTGTCCTTCATGAAGTGGCTGGCCTGGCAGATTGCGAATCCCCCCACTCCACCCACAATGCCGCCCACCGCCCCGACGCCCACACGGGGGTCGTCCCCCGTTCCGATCGAAGACGTCGACAGCATGGCGTCGTTCCAGGCGCGCACGATGGACGTCCCCGACGCGCTCCCCGACGTGTGGCTCGTCAAGGTGCCCTCGTTTGTCCGCGACGCGTGGATGGCCGCCGGTGCGCAGGGTGGGGAGGAGTTGGGAAAGTTGACGGTGCGGAAGATGTGAGTTTGTGGGCGGGGCGGTGTGGGTGGGGAGTGGAGGGGAATGGAGGGGAGAAGGTGAAGGTGGTGTGGGGTTTGAGTTTAGCACGCCAGTTGAGGTGGGAAGCGCTCAAAGAGGACTTTTAGACGTCGATGTGGTACTGGTAGTGTGGGAGAGAGATTCACGGGGTCTCCTGTTGCGGCTTGAGCGTTGGGAATGTGGAAAACGGTGGTTTGCTGCGGGTCGATGCAACCAAAACCGAACGCCAGGACGCGAGCAAGCGTCTTCTTTTGCCATGGAGCTTTAAGACCTGTCTGACAAAGCGATGCTCCCACCCTCTCGCCCCCCCGCCTTCCATTCTCTCCCTCTTCTCCTGCCTCCGAACCACAGCGAAGGCGCCCGCGAGCCCGAAATATCCATCACGCTCCCCGACACCTCCACTGCCCCCACGACCGCGCGGCACTACGCCAACCTCCCGCGTGGGTATAAGCTCCGGCTGGCCACGCGGTACGAGGGGGGAAACTTTGTGAGAAAGGAGAACACGTTTCTGTGGAAGGAGGACGCAAACGGAGGTACGGTCCCCACCCTGTGCGCTTTTGAGACTCGAGTGTGTAATTAACAGTAGTGTGCGGGTGTTCTTTTTCCAGCGCCGCACTCCGTGGTCGGGAAAATCGTGTTCGAGGGCACAGTCAACCCGGACGTGACGCCGTCGGGCGGAGACGCACGTGCGTACGATAACCTCCTGCGAGCGCGAGCGGACAAGGCTGCGAGACCGTTACGGACGACAAAGCAGGCGGACGAAAGGGCTACCGCCCGTGCGCAGTGGACGGGGGCGAGCAGTACCGTGAAGAAATCAGTATTCGGGTCGAATAAGGTATGTGTCACGCCACAGCGGGTCTGTTTTGCATGATGGTGTGTCCGGCATGACCTCATGGGTTCCCCCCACCGTTGTGCAATTGCAGCTCCGTGACAAGCGACGAGCCCTCAACGAAGCCTCACGACCGCGAGCAGAACGGTCGTCTTTCCTGGCCGCTCTCATTGCGCTGTTTCGGCAACGGCCGCAATGGACACTTGCCGAGCTGCAGGTTCACACGGGGCAGAACGGAATGTACACCCGCGAGGTTATGCAGGAGATTGGCGAACCGCTCATCAGGAACGACGTGAGAGGGTTGTGGCAGCTCAAGGGCGGGTTCTTGGACGTTGCTCAGGCGGATGGGACGGATGCGATGAACGATTTCGACGAGGTTGAGGTGGCGCCTCCGGTGAATCGGAACCCACACTCGGCGAGCTCTGGGGCGAGGGCTCCGTTCCAACCTGCTGCGGCATCAGGGGCACCTGGCTCATCTGGTCAGGACGCTGCCCCTTCCGGTGCTGGTCTCTCCATTGCGGAACTCGCTGCTCTGGACCCCGCTGTCCTGGAAGCCCTCGCCGGGCAAGTTCTGGGCGCAGCACAAGCGCAAGGCGGACAAATGGGTCAACCGAACGACGACGGGTCGATCGAGTTGTCGGATGAAGAAGACGGACAGAACGAGGGGTCCTCGTCTGGCGTATGGTATGGCAACGCGGTCGGGCAGATCCCCCAGAACTTCCCCGCGAGCGATGGCACCATGCAAGAGGACGAGGAGATGGACGATGATGATGCAGATGGAGAGGATGGCGATGGAGATGGGTTTGAGGATTCCGAGTTTGGATTCATCTGATTGATCAGCAGCATTCAACCGTACATGTGGTGCACTGTAATGAATATAATGATTTTTCCTGTAAACGGTTGCATGTACTCCATCCCTGCTTGACAGCTGAACTTGAAGTGGGGAAGAAAGGAAAGGAAGAAGTAACACCAACACAGAGCCCACCGCGGGTTGAGAAAGCGGCCTGTGAAGCTTGATCAAACACTCCACCGCCGCCATTCAATGCGAAGGGGGGTCTGGAACGCTAAGTAGCGGTTGCCGTGACGATTTATTGGACATCGGACATCCACAGCAACCGCAGCAACCGCGGCAACCGCGGAGCTCCGCGGACTTGTGATGGACTGGTCTCCCTCAGTTACGACGTCGCATTTATGAAAAGCTCACTTGGTACTGCCGATCTCTTCCTCCTCCTTTTCTTCACCCTCACCCTCACTCTCACTCCAACTCAACCCAAAATATGTCTAACAAGAGCCTCCATGCACTCACCGATTACAATGAGAAATACTCCGACGCGAATCCACCGTCGTACATCGAACTTACCCAGCAGCCACCAGCGTATGTCGTCTCCCAGCCAACGCGGATCCTTCCTCCAGATTACAGAAAAACCGACGGCTCACCCAACACGAGACTTTACGCCGACGGATCCTCTCGCGGGAGGTGACCAACGCGTCTCAGTTTACCCTCCTTCACGTACTAAAAGATTGCATGCTCGACAGTACTCTTCGTCGTCCCGCATCCACTCCAGAACGACTGGTTGTCGATGTCTACCTCCCTTCATGTTGCGGTCAGCGTGAAGCTCTCGACGAGGAGTCGATACATACGGTGCCGCCGCAGGTAGCGATGCGTGGTGTTGATCAAGAAACTTGGTGAGTTCGAGCGTCGTCTTTGGTTCCCGTTTCGGGGATTCCAGTCACTGACCACACTTATCCGCTTTCTCAAGGCAAAAGTGGATGTCGGAATTCCAGTGCATTGTTAGAGACGACTCTCTTCCGGTGATGGGCGTCTGTAAGTTGTTTAGAAATAACGGATGTACTTGTATCTCGTCATGTTTGCTAAACATCACTTCAATCATGCCACGCTACCAGTGGTCTCTGTCCTCTCAGGAATCGGCATTCCCTATGCGTTGTACAAGGTGCAGAGTTATCCACCGTGTTGTCCTCATTCACGGCTCTCACTCCATGGTCCACTTCGCCCAGTTGAACAGGCTGCAACGCGCGTTAGCTCGCTTCCAGGACGAATTTAACAAGAACGTCATGGAACCTAGAGGGATGTACATGAAGACGGCATCGTCGACCTTCGACGCTGCGAGAGAGCACGGGCACCTTCATCTCCGTGAGTTGCCTGTGCGCGCTTCCGAACTGCTCACTTGACACGGTACTCACACATCTCCCACCGCTCGGTGTCACTAGAGGCGGACTGGTTCGCCATCGCGTTCACCCCGAGCGAGATCAGGTCGCTCAAGGCGGAGGAGTATCATTACTGGTACGGTCCATGCAGCGGTGCGCACTACGCGGGTCCCACGTGTACGCGGTGTGTCGAGGTTGGGCTTCTGTGTGGGGCGAAGTTGGTGATGTGAAGACAATAGTCTGTTGGTCATTTGCATGCTGATAAATGGGTTGTCGATGTTGAAGCCGCTGCAATTTTCTGTACTTGTTTTTCTTTCAATGTACTATAGTGTCATGGTGTCATTCTGGCTTTGGAATGTGAAAGAAAATGGTGGAGCCGGCTAAGCTCTTTTCCAGAGGTAAAATAAGGTAAGGGCACCGACTTCGCAAATTCTCCTGCTCTCCCCTCATGGCAGACAGAAAACGCTCCGCGGCAGCCTCATTGGACGAAGAGGAACACGCAGAAAGCGGTCTCCAGCCACCAAGGTCCAAACGCCCATGCATATCCCCTGGAGACTCGGGCAGAAACGTCGACGACTCGGCGGATTCTCGTGATGACAGCACAACCGAGCGCCGTGATGGCTCTGCCGCTATGAACCCGCCATCTTCAAGCAGTCTGGATGGCCGTTTAGGTGGACAAAGTTCCCTTGTCGCAAATCACGTTGTAGTTTGTCATCCTGAGTCACCTCACCTGTTTATGTGTAGAGCCGTCCGTCACAAACGACCATGTTATACAACAGTCTAGTGGTGCATCAACGGCCGGGCAGGAGGGTTTACGCAACATTGGCGGGAGTGAAGACACCGGCGACCCACAACCTGTTACTCCGAACCTCTCCGCCAAGGTCTGGGACGTCTTGTCCCACCCCGCTGTGCAGCGAAACTTCGGCTCGAGCGCGGAGGCGGTAATTTGGAGGCTTTTACGGTTGCATGGGGTCGTGGACAGGAAAGGAATTGTGCAGGTACGCTTCCAAGCTATCTCTCGTCCGCGTCTCGACAGTCAGTCAACCGCCATATCTTTTTTAAGTCTCAGCTACTCGCTTACATGGAGCAGTCTGCTAAAATGGCTCGAAGAGCTTACTCCCAGCACGCAGCGCGATCGATCCCGGACGCTTGGCGGTTCCCTCTCCTCTCCCTTCCCCCCGAAATCATCAACAGAATCGGACTGTTCTGCTCGGACTACCGTCTCGCTCTTCCGACCCGCGCGCTCAGCAAATACCTAAATCCCCTCTTTGAGAGACCTTCCGATATCGCAGTCCGCGCTCTTCGCCACTATCGCACTCCAGAGATAGCCCTCGTTGAAGAATGCTCCCACGGGAATGTGGCTGTCCTCGAGGTGCTCTCACGGTACGCTAACGTGAACGCCACCGTTGGAATGTTCAAGGCGCAACCCCTCACGAAAGCAGCGGAGCATGGCCGCCTTGACGCAGTTCGGTTTCTCCTCGAGAAAGGGGCGGATCTGCGTTACAGCAACAATCAGGCGCTCCGGCAAGCAGTTATGCACGGTCACAAAGACGTGGTCACCTTGCTCCTGGACAACGGGGCGGACGCAGACACCGCGCTGGATGTGACAGTGTCTGCTCTTGTATCTGGCTTGTATTCTATGGTTGATGGACCAGGACCGGGTGCCGCACTAGATTTGGTGCATTACCTGATCGACAGAGGAGCGTTCGTGACACCCGGTGCCCTGTTCTCAGGTGCTCAACGTGGCAGTCCCGAGTTGATGAACCTTTTGGTCGATTCAGTGGCCGGAGCGGAACTGGTCGTCGACGATTATGATAGGGCGTTGTATCAAGCAGCCATGGGTGGAAATGGAAGGGTTGTGCGGTTCTTCGCGGAGCGAGGGGCGGACGTGAACTTTCTAAATGGCGGATCCCTGATAATGGGAGCCGAGGCTGGAAACCTTGAAGTGGTCGAAGCACTGATGGACCATGGGGCTGATGTCACTGTTCAAGGATACAAAGCGGTCTTTGATGCATCCCGATGTGGTCACCGACATATACTCAAGCTGATGGAGAACAGGGGCGTCGACGTGGAAAACATCCTCGCGGTGGGTTGGCCAGGCAACGAAAGTATGGATGAGGACTTTTGATGGACAATTCAATCATACTTTGCATATGCATGTTGCATTAAGCTAGGTTTATGTAAATGACCGCTTTTATTTCCCTTGGAAGAATAATCTAGTTACATTTTAGCACGAAGAGTGTTTTAAGAATGAAGGTCCCCCATTCCCGTTCCAGTTTGGGAAAAGGAACCCCTCTGGGCCCAGGGGCAACCCAATTTCCAAACTGGACCGGAAATGGTAAGGGATTCACTCACGTTTTCGGTCCGTTCTGAAATGGAGTCGAAATACGGTATTTCTTCGGTCCAAATGCGTTAAAATGTGGATTGGAGTTACCCTTGGAAAATAATATACATTTCAAATTGTGCAAGTAACAGTAGCGCAAACTAGAAATTTTGATGCCTGCCAAATGGGTGGTGTCAACACAAACCCTAACCACTGTAACAAAGTCGAAAAAGCGACGTTCAAAACTCACCTGGACGATTCATTCTTCAAATCGACGGAGGTTCGAAAGAAGTGCCATACGGAGAAAATGTATAGTGATCCAAATATCCTCAGGCGAACTTGAGGCGAGGTCCATGTTGCAGTATTCCCAACGAGCGACCGGGGCTTTATCAACCTTCTCGTCCAACGGACCCGCTTCGATCAAATGATGGACGATGAATTGGGATCCGAAGAGTTGGATTGTCGTGACGAAGAAGGGAAGAAAGTCGGCCCGCGAACAATTTTTGATTGTCGCAAGGAGTGCCGGCAATGCCTCGTCGTAAAGGAGTTTCTCCTCGTCTCGTACCTTTTCGGAGAGTGGGCGGCGAAGTCTCTTGGCCTCCTTAAAAGCCACCAGACCAATCTGTCCATCGGGCCGTTTCCGCTTATTATCCTCAAGCTGTTGATTTTTGAAATCCAAGAGATCCCTCAGTGCCTTGGTGAATTGGGCGTTCCCATCGTTCCAGGAGGAGTGCATCATGCCATGCAAGTAGGTCGTCATGTCCTCCTCAACGGGGCGCAAAGTACCAGTACCGAGTTTGCCCTTTGCCGCAAGTTGGATATTCTCTACTTCGACACTTTGATGGTGCAAGGTTATTAACGGGTCGATGGTAAAAGGCGAAGCAATACCACGTACATGAAGGTTAACCAATTCGGAGCGGCAATGTTTCTAATAATGGGTAGAAAATTCTTCCTTTCATCTGAGCTCAGAAAGTCGGCCCAACTGATGGATGGATTCTTGTAAACCTCATTGAGACGTCGTAGCTCCCGTTTCATTTTCCACCATCACACACGCACTGTTGTCAGACAAATTGAAGCCCTGAAGCGTGGATTGCAGCAGGACCTGTACGTCTCCCTTGACGCATCCACACTGTACTACAACTTCACAATTGTCCACAAGGACCTCCTCCTGAAAGGCATCGACTGCTTAGCCCCACATGCCATCATCAACAGCATTCTTTTCTCCTTGTATTACGGCAAGGCCGCTATCAACCGGGGACACGACCTGCTCTGGCCAGTCTTCCAGCACATCCCCAATGTCATCAAACTTGCAGACAAGCGAACCTGGCAAGTACTGCAAAACACGTGGGACGCAGACAAGCGCACCTTCACACATTGGCCCTGCACCATCGCACCATGGGTCCTCCACCACACTGAATCCTAAGAACCCCATCGTCCAGGCAACCCTTTCCAGGCCAACCAGATTGCCATTGTCAAGGAAACCTTGTTGGAGCGCAGCTACAACTGGTGGACCCCTCCAAGTGGTGGACTCCCCCTTGCAACCAACTACCCTTTTGGGAGAACCTCCCCTACCACAACCGACACCCCACCGTCGGAGCCCCCAATTTACAAAAAACAACTCTGCGAGCAGCAATCCAGAAGCGACAGCCCAAGACACCAACACCCAGATGATGACGACCCCGCCCGCAACAGCAGCGATGACGAGCCTTGCCACTGCAGGTCCAGCAGGAGCAGCCCCATTGGGGACAACTACTGCCTCCGCTGAGTTAGGCACTCCACCTGGGGCCGCAAGGGAGCCCAGCCACGTGGTGGCAACCGCCACGCCAGTCGAGAGCAGCAGTGGGAGGGGGTCTACTAGGACAGCAACATCCACCAGCATTGGACAGAACCCAACTTGGACGACCCCAACACCAAACTGGCATACAACAAGCAAACAAGGGCCTGCTATTTCTGCCATAGGGATGAGCGCAGGTGCACTTGCCGTTGTAGGAACCATAGCAACCATTGGAGGCCCAAGCGCAAATATAATTAGTACCCCATACCACCCCGTCCCAATGCTTCCTGGGGTACCACCCCCAAGCGCCTCCGTCCCAATAAACCTTCCTTCCCGTCCCAACGTTTGGTACATATGCATCACCCAGTGCACCCAGTCAATCTATCCCAAGAGCCGTCAATGCGCCCGCCCTTGCTACCATGGTGAACCCTCCCACCACCGCACCAGCACTCCCGATTGCCGCACCGCCTCCAATGCTGCAGCCTGGTTGGCCCAGCATCCCGCTTTCCAAGCGCAACCAGTGCCAGGGACAATGGCAGCCCCACCAGTGCCAAGTCAAAACCCCACACCAGCACCAGCACCCAAACCTGCTGCACTATCGCAAGCACCAATTACCCTTCTGAACATCCCAGGTCCACAACAACCTTACCCCGGACACGCCCCCGGCGCACAACAGTGGCTGCCATTTGGCTTCCCATATGGCGCGCCCCCCTTTAGTGTGTTCCTGCAGTACCCCTTCCCAGGCCCACCTACAACGCCATACACGCAACCAATGAGCTTCCGCAAGCTTGGCAAAGGTGAACACATTGTGGCATGGATAACTCATCAGCTGTATGCCACCAACAGGGAGTCCCCACACATGACCTCACTTTGCGCACTCCAAGCCCTTTGCAAGTTGGGAACGCGTGGGCAGACAACTGCTTCAGCAGTAGAGCAGCTGATGCACCCAAACATGACTTGGGACAACTTCAAGACTGCTGTTGCATTGAGTGGAGGCAACCCGCAACAGGAACTGGACACACATTGGGCCTGTACGCTTGCGTGCCGCATGGACTTTAAAAAAGGCTCTGCACACGTTGTCAACAAGCACCAAAAAATTGTCAACAAAATGTGAATGGTGGACGAAGAAGTGAACCAACAGTTTGCAATGGGGTCGAACAGCAGTATCATGGATATGCTCCGCAAATGACTGTATAAAAGTGGCGCAAGTGCAGACTCTCAACTCGGAAGCCGACTTCTCACTCTGAAGGTGCGATGCACGCTGTTAGATGAATTTTATTGGGCAATGCACAAGCACCAGGCGCGCCAACTCAAAGAAGGCAACTGGAGTTACTTGGACCCCACAGTTGGATCGCTGAACCTCCAGAAGGCGCTGGGGCCTCGTTTCACACCACGACAAGTAGCTGGCGCAGTGCCAACTGGTACGTACACACAGGGCCAATGGAACCCATCCAGAAGTGGGGGCCCCGCACATTGGAACCCACAGAACGCAGGCCGACTAACGCAAATGCAAAATGGCGGTTATGGACAGCAGTGTACGCTCACGGCGTATTGGCGTGCAGCACTGCCAGGACTGCTGGGTGCAAACCTGTTGGCACCGATGGATTAGACAAACCCACCACAATGCCCTGTGCCAAATACACTACCACCCAACACCCGCCAAACATTTACACCTAACAGGATATGTTCTTAGTGCATAGAGGTCAGGCATTGGGTGACCCAATGTACAAATCCATCAGCACGGGTGCACAACAATGTGCGATGCTTCAACAGCATGCCGCCGGACTTTGTTAAGGGCGCAGGCTACGTACTCCCACCAGACACTAAGGAAGCATTGGACAAGGTCATCGCAGAGCGCGGGTTGCAACCATTAAGGCAACCCGGAGTACCAGGACGTGCCTGGAACGGGCCACCACATGGACAACGGAATGGGAGAAACAAACTCCTGACCCATACTTTGGCTTTACTTGGATCCACTTTGGAGAGAGAGCAGGAACAAGATTACAAAGGATATGACAACGGCAAATACGTGAACGCCGACACCGTTGAAGATCATGCACAAGACGACTATGATGGTAACACGCACGACAGCGAAAGTGAGTATTAAAGAGTGAGTGCAGGCTAACGGATGTACCCTGGGAGGGCTGGGAAGAGTGAATAGAGTCTGTTGGAAGCCCAAACCTGCAGCCGCTACAGAACCAGTGCGCAGGACTGGATAGGCCAATTGAGGTTGCAGTAGAGGTTAAGCTGCCAGGCAGCTGAGGATTGCCTGTGATGTAGCTGGCTATATGACCACCTTACCTGACCAATGTTGGCCCAAAGACCTTGAAGTGGGGCATACACCCACCTGAAGGCACCACTGCTGGGCTTCAGCGCGCTCTACATGGATGGGATTGACAGGAATCCACGGCTTGACAGGGGAAACACGTCCCTGCATAAGGTTGTTCAGCCTGCAATAATACCGTCGCCGGTCCAAGGAACTGTCAGGAGACGCGTCCGGGCTGTGGAGTGCACCCACAGGCACCGTGAGCAGTGAAGGCCTCCTCCAGGAATTTGATTGCGCATATCTCCTTTAACCCGTTGCATTACAGTCGCTGTATTTCTCTGCCTTTCTCACACCTAGATCTAGTGCCTCCTGAACCTGGGGACTCCACCCCAAAACCTACACCACCACCGGACTCCTCATTATACCTGTAATGGAACAATGCGAGCACTAGCAACAAAAATTTACTAACAATTGTTGATGTCTTGCCAATTGATATAGCATCAAATGCTCTCAAACCCCCAGTCGATGCCAACATCTCCACACCGGAGCTCCTTGCGATTGGAAATGGTGGCCAACCACCTCTGAGCGCCATCCCAACACCGCCACCATGGCAAAAAGTTGATTACTCACAGTCGTCTGCCAACATCCAGCGTATGCTGGACGACATCCACCATTGTGACGGACCAGTCGACTATGCCACCTACTGGTGCGCTGCGCACATGCAAGGCTCTGTCAGGTCCCTGCCGCCTCAAATAGTCATCCAAGACTCCGGAGCAGCCCTGTCTGCCATCAGTGCAGAGTTCTACCACAAAAAGTTTCATGCATTGGAACTTGACACATGGATGTTCCAACCTATTACTGTTGGGAACGGTATTATCATAGCACCGATTGGCTCTCTCCTACTACCTGTAACAGTTGGAGGCGTCAGACGAGCTCTGCGCTTCGCTGTCATCAAAGGACTCCCACACAACTTCCTGCTGGGTGCCAACTTCTTACGCATCTGGCGTGCTGTCATCGACTAACGACCAAGGCTGGATTGTCTTCACAGGCCCTGACGGCACACACACTGGCCAAACAACTGTACGTATCCAGAAAGGCTTGAAACGTCTCCGCTTGATGGACCTGACGCTCAACAAAACCGTCACAATACTGGCCAAAAGTGGCCTGATGTGTGACGTTGAAGATGTCCTACGTAGGCACCGTTGGAATGGGAATATGTTCATGCACCCACATCCCATAAGCCAGTCATTGTCGCAGGTGATTGTTGTAACTCAAAGATGCTCCTGTTCCATTTGTGGTTCTGTAACTTGATGAGGACAATAAATGAAGGAAGGTTTGAGGACCTTGGGGTGTGGTAAGAATTGTTGGGGAGAGCAAGTCCCACTCTGGTCATACAGCAAAGATAGGAGAGAGCAGGCCACCCACTTCCAGCTAAGAGTTGTGTGGCAACGTCCAGGGCTAGGTATTGCTTGACAATTTTAGGCAACCTGTACCAGGAATAATCAGGTATAATGTCAGTGTTGGTGTCTGGGGTGATGTTCACGTGTGCCTCCTGCATGACATCCCATTGTGCCTTAATGCGTTGCCTCATCTTGTTGCACTGTTTTGCACAGGTAAGGACCTGGCCTTGCGGTCCTGGGTGGTCAATCTTGTAGCAGTCCAGCATATTCTCTGCCCCTTGGGTTGCCATTCTGGTTCCTCGTAACCTCAGTACTTGACTTGGTATTCAACCACGTTTCCAGCAATGCATTTGTCTAGTATCTTCTTGACCGTGTATGCTGGTTCAAAGTCTGGTCCAAGCTCACCCTGTGCAATGTCCTTCTGGGCGATCCGGGGGTCAACAGGTTCCAGAAAGTCCTGTTTTGAGTGTGGTGGGGGTATTCCCCTGTCAAGGTCTGGAACGTAGTGGGTCACCCACAGGTGGAAGTGTCATAATCTTGTGCTCAGTGCTGATTTGGTGGACGGAGTAGAGGTTTTCCAACAGGATGGCCTTAATGCAGTAGGAACTCATCTGTCTCAAGATGAGTCCCATACTCTCTCCTTTTCAATGTGTCTCTTTGTGATACACCATTACAAGGTGTCCAACCTTGAGTGGTGGTGCGCCAGCAGTCTCATCATAGACAGCCTGATGGATCTTGCAGGACCTCTGCAGGTGCTCTTGCATCTGTGTATATGCGGCATTCAACTGTGCCGTGGCGTGCGCAATGTTGGAGCTCCACATGTGGGCAGGGAAAGTGACTCCTTGGAAGAGTAGGTCTGCAGGTAGTTGGTACGTCATGGAGGTGGTTGAGGTAAAAGGGTGTGTCTTGCAAGCTGCAGTAAGCAAACAGTATTGGTTCAAGGACAATGTCCCAATTGCTGTGCAATGCATTGATGTACGCCAATATGGTGTCCTTGATGTAACAGTGCACTCTTTCCACAAACATGTTAGATTGGGGGTGTACACCCTGGTGAAAGTGTGTAAGATGCCGCACATCTTTGCAAGGTGCTGCAAGATCTGGGCTACAAACTCAGAGCCATTATCTGAGTGCAGGTGTAGGACAACACTGTGTCAACATATCCAATGTTGGAACTGCACTTTGGCCATGTCATTGGTGGACTTGGAACAGAGAGGGACAGCCTTGGGCCATCATGTGCCATGGTCAATCATTGTGAGGATCAGCATGTTCTTTTGCTTGGTTGCAAGGAAGGGTCCCAAGAGGTTGATAGAGACATTGTCACCAGGTTGGGCAACCTCAGTGTTGAAGGCTTGGAGGTGGCCAGCATGTGTTGGTTTTGGCGGCTTGTGGCTTTGGCAAGTTATGCATGTGGTGACCCAATGGCATACGTCACAAGCCATATTATTCCAGTGAAAACGCTCCTGGAGGCGCTGGTGCACTAAAATTGACCTAACGTGACTGGATGTTGGGTCCTTGAGATTCATGTGCAGGATTTCTTCCTTGCGCTTGGCTTGTACGCATACAAGCTGGACCTTGTACTTGGCTCCGCCATGTACAGTGTTGCAAATCCTTGTAAGAAGACCTGTGTCTGGTGCAATTTGGTGCAGCACGGCCAATGCCGTGAGGTGTATATTGGCGTCAGTGTCAGGTGCACTTGCTACCAGATATTTGTATACTGCATATATGCTACACAACCTAGGTGAGCTGCACGAGCCTGTAAACTGCAGGAACGTGTATATATATGATCAAACATACATAATATGTTGTAGCGCACACAGAACTCACCTGCAGGAACGTGACGCCAAACTTGGGGCACGCCCTGCAGGTGCACTCATCTAAATACATGACCACAGTAGTGGCACAGCACTTAACACCTCACACTATATATACCATGTCAATGGATGTCACCTGAGGCTATGGTGACAATATAGATCTGGGTCTGTGCGCTGGTCTTGCGCAAACCTTAACTGATGTTCTATGGTGTCAAAGGTTGGTGTTGTGATGACTAGTAGTTTGGGAGTCATGTGCAGCTCATCTTGGTTTGGCGTGTCCTTGCAGTTGTTGAGATCCATTGACACTGCATCAAATCCACTCTGAATGTCTACCAGTGCTAGGTTAGGGCCGAGCGGTGGGGGATTGTAGGACTTGGTTGTATTGGGTGCCAGTTGGTTGTTGTGAGTGAGCGCATTGCCATTATGGTTCTTGTTGCGTGGATGGCACTTCAGGGTGAAGTCAAATTTGGCCAACCAAAGTGCCCAGCATGTCAAGTGTCCCGGTTTTTACAGTCCTTGAGCCATTGCAGTGACTTGTGGTCCGACATAACCTCAAAAGGTGCACTGTACAGGTATAACCTAAAGGTCTCACATGCCCACATGATTGCAAGGGCGTTTTGCTCACGTACGTCCCACTTGCACTTGGCATCCATTAAGCCTTGGCTAGCATAAGCGACTACATATTCCTTCCTGGTGTCTTCTTTTTGTGAAAGAATTCTGGAGATGGCGTGCTTCAATGCGTCAGTCTGGATGCTAAACGGCTTGGAGAAATCAGGGCAATGCTGGTGGGGTCTGATGTTAGAGCTTTCTTCATGGCTTGAAATGCATCCTTGTGTTCTTTATCCCAGTGCCACGTGATGCCTCAGCGTGTAGGCTGCCATAAGGGCCACGAAGTCTTGGCAAATTGCTCCACAAAGTGCTGGTAATAACCACAGAGGCCCAAGTAGGTGTACAGAGAGAGTCAACAGATGTAGGGCATAGCGTGTTGTTGATGGCGGCAGTCTTCTTGGGGTCCATAAGGATCCAACCATCTTTGGTCATGGTGTGCCTAAGGTACTTGGTTTCACAATGAACAAGCACACATTTCTTTGCACATAAACAAAGTCCTGCCTGTTCAAGTTGGGACATGATTTTGTCAATGCCTTGCATATGGTGTTCAAAGGTGGTGGAGAATACAATGATATTGTCCATGTAAACAATGCATGATATCCACTTGACACTGCCCAAGATGGAGTCCATGAGGCACTGGTACGTTGCTGGTGCATTGGTAAGGCCAAATGGCATGCGAACAAACTCATAGAGACTTTCTGGTGTGATGAACACTGTCTTTGGGATGTCTTCTTCCTGGATCTTGATGTGCCAGAAGCCCAATGCCACGTCAAAGGACAAGATGTACAATGCTCCCTGAAGTGCATTCAAGGTGTTGTCCACTTGCAGTAGTGGATACAGATCTTGCATTGTGATTTGGTTGTGACACCAATTGCTACACAACCTAGGTGAGCTGCATGAGCCTGTAAACTGCAGGAACGTGTACGTTTGATCAAATATGCATTACAAGTCGTAATGTGCATGGAACTCACATGCAGGAACGTGATGCCAAACTTAGGGCACGTCCTGCAGGTGTGCACATCTAAACCCGCTGCCACAGTAGTGGCACAGCAGCTAATACCCAACACTCATACTACACTATATACTCCACGTTAGTTGATGTAAGTGTGACACTAGTGTCCATATTGTTTGATGACAGGTATGATGGGGAGTCTGGTGGTGGTGTAGGTTTTGGGGTTGAGTCCCCAGGTTCAAAAGGCACTAGATCCAGATGTGAGAAACACAGAGAAATACAGTGACTGTAGTGCAACGGGTTAAAGGAGTATGCGCAATCAAATCCCTGGAGGAGTCTTTTGCTGCTTGCAGTGCCTGTGGGTGCACTCCACAGCCTGTACATGTCTCCTGACAGTTCCCCAGAATGGCAATGGCATTATCACAGGCTGAACAACCTTATGCGGGGACGTGTTTCCCCCGTCAAGCCGCGGATTCCTGTCAATCCTATCTGTGTAGAGCATATTGAAGCCTGGCAGTGGCACTTTTAGGTGGGTGTATGCCCCACTTCAAGGTTTTTGCACCAACGCTAGTCAAGTAGTGTTTCCTTAGCATCTGGCAGGAGTATGTAGCCTGTGCCCTTAACAAAGTCTGGTGGCGTGCTGTTGAAGCATTGCAAAAACTGGTGCACATTGTTGTGCACTTGTGCTGGTGGATTTGTGCATTGGGTCACCCAATGCCCAACCTCTAAGCACTGGGAACATATCCTGTTAGGCGTAAATGTTTGGCGGGTGTCCAGTGGTGGTGTATTTGGCATGGGGTGTTGTGGTGGGTCTGTCTGATGCATTGGCGCCAACAGGTTTGCACCAGCCAGTCCTGGCAGTGCTGCACACCAATATGGCATAAACTTCCCCTGCTGTCCATAACTGCCGTTTTGCATTTGCATCAGTTGGCCTGTGCTCAGTGGGTTCCAATGTGCGGGTCCCTCACTTCCAGATGGGTTCCATTGGCCCTGTGCATAGGGACTGGTTGGAGCTGCGACAGCTACTTGTTGCAGTGTGAAACTAGGCCACAGTGCTTTCTGGAGGTTCAGCAATCTGACTGTGGTGTCCAAGTAACTCCAGTTACCTTCTTCAAGTTGGCGCGCCTGGTGCTTGTGGATTGCCCAATAGAATTTGTCTAGCAGTGCACATTGCACCTTAAGAGTGAGAAGTCAGCTTCTGAGTTGAGAGTCTGCACTTGCACTGCTTTTATTTAGTTGTTTGCAGAGCATATCCATGATGCTGCCGTTTGACCCTGTTGCAAACTGTTTGTTGATTTCTTTGTCCACCAATTGCAGTTTGTTGACAATCTTTTGGCACTCATTAACAACGTGTGCAGAGCCTTTTGTAAAGTCCATGCGGAACATGAGCGTACAGGCCCAATGTCCAACCTGTTCCTGTTGCAGGTTGCCTGCACTTGATGCAACAGTGGTCTTGAAGTTGTCTCAAGTCATGTTTGGGTGCATCAGCAGCTCCACTGCCAAAGCAGTTGTCTGCCTGCAGGTTCCCAACTTGCAAAGGGCTTGAAGTGCACAGAGTGCAGTCGTGTGTGGGGACTCCCTGTTGGCGGCATACAGCTGGTCCACATGAGTTATCCATGCCACAATGGGTTCACCTTTGCCAAGCTTGAGGAAGCTCATTGTTTGCATGTATGGCGTTGTAGGTGGGCCTGGGAAGGGGTACTGCAGGAACACACTAAAGGGGGGCGCGCCATATGGGAAGCCAAATGGCAGCCACTGTTGTGCGCCAGGGGCGTGTCCGGGGTAAGGTTGTTGTGGACCTGGGATGTTCAGAAGGGTAATTGGTGCTTGCGGTAGTGCAGCGGGTTTGGGTGCTGGTGCTGGTGTGGGGTTTTGACTTGGCACTGGCAGGGCTGCCATTGTCCCTCGCACTGGTTGCGCTTGGAGAGCGGGATGGTGGGCCAACCAGGCTGCAGCATTGGAGGCGGTGCGGCAATCTGGAGTGCCGGCACAGCAGTGGGAGGGTTTACATTGGTAGTGAGGGCTGCTACACAACCTAGGTGAGCTGCACAAGCCTGTAATCTGCAGGAACGTGTTCATATCATTAAAAGTACATAATGAGTTGGGTTATACACAGAACTCACCTGCAGGAACATGACACCAAACTTAGGGTGTGTCCTGCAGGTGCACACATCTAATCTCGTGACCACAGTAGTGGCACAGCATCTAACACCTCACACTATATATACATGTTAATGGATGTCACCTGAAGCTGTGGTGACAGTGTGCTCCCTCCCATTTCTCTCCCCTCCCTTAGTATTTGTATCATCCATCTTTTTCTGGATATATGTAGGTTGTCCTTTCTGTGGATGATCCTTGTGAAACTTCAACACAGCATCCTGTGCATTTTGTAAGTTTTGCCATGGCTCCCATGTTTGTTGATCCACCCCATAGCCCTTCCAGTGTACTAGCCATACGCATCCACAACCTCAACGTTTCACATCCAAAATCTGCTCCACTTCCCATTCAGCAATGCCTTCTGCTGAAACTTCTACTGGGGGAGGTGCGGGTATATGTCTTTGAGGAATTTTATTTGCATACTGAGGTGATAATAAAGAAGCATGAAATACTGGATGGATTCTTGACATTGATGCTGGAAGTTGTAATTTAAATGCCCCTGGATTGATTTGTTCTGTAATCACAAATGGTCCAACTTTCTTGTAGTCAAGTTTTTTACTAGGCCTGGTTGTTGCCAAGTTCCTTGTCTTAAGCCAAACCATGTCTCCCACTCCAAAATTCACTGGTCTCCTGTGAGGATCTTCTTGCTTTTTCCAAGTTTCCTGTGCTGCTTTGATATGCTCCCAAATTCTTGAAGTAACCTCTGTCATCTCTTTTACTCTTGCCTCTGCATCAGCTGACAGTGACTGGAGGGGTAACTGCTGCATAGGGTGATGTAAGGGTGTTGCAAAAAAGGGAGAGTAGCCAGTTGTTTCATTTGGGGTATTGTTGTGGGCAAACTCCAATAGTGGAAGGTATTTCACCCAGTTATTCTGTTCATAGTTGACATAATGCCTCAGCATTATCTGAGTTTTCTTTTTGCTAAGCATTTTACATTCTTCTCCCAAAGTTGATGATGTTGCATGTCTCCATGTGTCATGGCAAGTGAATATCTCATGGACAGGGAGCACAGCCTCCCAGTTGGCTCCACTCACTCTTTCTCTCTTCCACCCTGTTTGACCTTCATTGCACCCAACTATGCAGCAGTTTTGAGTGACACCCTTGGTCTTTGCAATGGTGTGAACTCCTGCTCTGGTCTCCCAACTCACATGTTGCCATCCAATGTTGATCAACTGATTCCATACATACCTTACATCACAGAAAACCACTATTGACACACAACCCCTGTTGCTGAGATGGTTGAGTCCCAGAGATAAGCCTTATTGTGTGTAGCCCATTGTTGGAGTTTGGTGTTTGACTGCAGCATTGCAAAGTCCCCTTTCATTTCTACACTGTATTACCCCTCAAACTTGGTGGCAGACAAAGCATGTGCTTCTTTCACAAGTAGTATTTTGTAGTCAAATCCAGGTGGCAAGGTCTTGACTTGTTCACTGGGGTTTGCATGCAGTCTCAAGGTGATACATATATCTTCTAGTGGCACAAAGCTCTGTGGGGTGTGTTATCAGTACCTTTGTCACTATTTTAGGAGTGTGTATTCCTCTTGCTTTTTCAATGAGAAATCACAAGTTACAAGTTTTTTGTTGTCTGAAAATTATAGTGTGCAGGGTGTTGTGATGGTACTGTCACTGATAAGTATGAACGAGAAGTAGAAGTGGGTAGAGTGTGATGTATTGTAGTGTTCGATGTGTATGCTAACCAAGTACGGCTTATATATTGTGCGACACTGAGGCGGCGTCCTGCCTCAGGGAACGCCCACGCCCACGGCGTAACGACCCTGTCGGACCACCAGCGTTGGCGCAGGCGGCCCGCTGCAGTGACCCTGTCCCTTGCGGTGGTGTCAATGCCGCGATACCCCCCACCTCTGAAAGGCGGGCGCCCACGCAAGCCCATGAGAGAAAAAAAAAACTCTCAGTTGAATGGAAAAATTAAAACCATTCAATCACAGTGGTGGGAAAAAATAAAACCACCCAGCGTCAACATGCAACAATGGGAGGAAAAATTTTAAACCTTCCCAACACAGAAATCATAGAGGAAAAATTTAAACCTCTACCACGATGGAGAGAAAAGCTGAGAAAACTTCTCCATCCACAATTGCGACTGGTTAGATTACTGTCTTGTAATCCACAATGGTACCAATACAGTTGATACTGACTTAATGACACGTTCCCTTCGCGACCTTGAAACAGTCTTTTCATGCTGCTCTGGCTTGGTGCTTGCAGCTTCTTTCTGTTTCTTTGCATTCAAGGCTCGCTTCTTCTTTGCTTTACGAGCCTTCTTGCCTGATTTAAGCTTAGCAGCCTCCTCCGGAAATCGATGATTAAATTCTTTGATCATATCGATTCCGTCCATTTTGTCTCCTTGAATCCACTCAGGCTCGTCATAACCAACAAATTTGACGAGGTATTGCACCGTACCGTCTTTAATACGCCCCATGAGAATGGATTCCATATCGTAGCTTGCTTCATTGTCTGCTGATGATGTCACAGGTGTTGGATATTCCTTAGTTAGAAGCACACCTGGGTCTGATTGCAGGTCTAGGGATTCATCAATCTCCTGCGCAGGCAAAGCTACTGCTTTATCTGCGGCATGCACGTAAGGCTTGATCTTTCGAAGCCTGTTTACGTGGGCCTGAATTGTTTTGCCAGTGCGGATGTGCTCAAGTTCATATGTCACTTCCGTCACCTTTCCCACCACTCGAAAAGGACTGATCCATTGGGAGATAAATTTTGTACTTTCCCCTTTTCAATGGGCCTCTTCAGAGTAAACCATAACTGTAGACTCTGGTAGAAATGTCACATCAACATGAGTTTGATCATACTTCATGTTGCATATTTGGGCTGTTTCCGCAAGCCTTTCACGCAGAGCCTCATGTATCTCAGAGAGTTGTTCTGCTCTCATCATAACATCTATGTATTCATTGGGATTGTTTACTCCTGCAATGATGTCTGTGGGTAGCCTTGGCTTGATACCTGTCGCAGAGAAAAGCGGTGCAAACCCAGTGGTAGAATGAGCTCTCGCATTATAAGCAAATTGAATTGCTCTCAGGTGCTTATCCCAATCAGTCTGCTTCTGCAAGATCTGGGAGTATAAAGCATCTACCATAGGCTTCATAAAACGTTCAGCATATGGGTTCCCTGCTGGATGACCTGGCGATGTAAATGTATGCTTGAACTTTAACATTGCAGCCAGTTCTTTCATCACTTCATTAGCAAAGGCCGACCCATTATCAGAATGGATATGTAGTGGTACACCCCAACGGTAAACCCATTGTGTGAGCAGTGCAAATGCAGTTTGATATGCAGACACATCTGGCACTGGTACCAGTTCAACAATTCTTGTGAAAATATCCATAATGACCAAAAATGCGTGTTTCCATCTTTGCTGACAGGAAATGGTCCTGCATGGCTTAAACAAAAATCATCAAATGGTTGAGCCACTTGAAAGTCAAAGGGACGTAACAGCCCTTGGTTCTTTGGCCAATTTGGTTTTCTTGATTGGCATGTTAGGCATTTGTGATGTACGTAATCTGGGACATCTCGAGCCATTCTGTACCAATAGAATCCACCAACCATTGCTTTCAGCATGGACGTTGAACCTGCATGAGCACCTGTGGGATCGTTGTGATGCATTCATAGCACCTCTTCCCTTCGTGCTTTTGGAACAACAACTTGTGTTGCATCAGAAACTTTTGATAGAAAGGATCGACGTTTCTTGTCTTTCTCTTTCTTATCTCTCCAAACACGCACAATTGTCCAAACAAGTAGCCCTTTTTCAACTGCCATAACGTTAGCATGTTGAATGGCATCTTTGTACTCGTCAGTCAGTAGTTCGGCAGCTGTTGCCGTCTTTTTGATGACTGCAAAAGTTCTTGCCAATTCTGGATCAGATCTCTGATCAGCAATCCATTGCTCGCAGTATTCTTGTGCAGACCACGACGCAGCAGAAAACGCTTGAGCTGCTGTCAACACGTCTCCACTTTGTGGATTTATTGAGCGGAGCACAGTGATCGTAGGGCTCCAACCTGGGGATTCTTCAGGAACCTTGACCGCATCACCCTTTCTATCTCCGTAGGTTGGAATGGTATCGTCCACTTCCATTGTATCCTTGGGTGCATTCTCTAAGCAGGACAATGCGTCAACATTGACTTGTGTTGGGCCAGGCTTGTAATGCAGTTCGTAATCAAACTCAGCTAGCCGAATTGCCCATCTTGCAAGTTTACCAGTGCTAGCGGGGTTTTTTATGAATTTCAATGATTCATGATCAGATTGTAATTCAAACTTTGAGCCCAGTATGTGGTGTTTGAAAAATTCACAACCCCAGATGACAGCAAATGCTTTGCGTTCACAAATGTCCCATTTCATTTCGGCTTTTGTAAACTTTTTACTGCCGTAACCGACAACATAAGGGCGTCCATTGTCATCTAACTGTTCAAGGATCGCCCCCAAGGCAACACCTGATGCATCCGTCTTCAAAATAAACGGTTTAGCATAGTTTGGCCAACGTAGCACTGTGTTGGAGAGCATTGCCTCTTTCAGCGCGTAGAAAGCTTTCTTAGCTTCTTCATTAAATTTTGGTGACTTCACGGATAGCAGATCAGTCAATGGTGCTGCTTTTGTTGCATATCCTTTTATGAAGTGTCTGTAATAACCAGTCATGCCCAAGAATCTCTGAAGCGCCTTCAAGTTCTGTGGAATCTCAAAGTACTTTATAGCTTCGATTTTCTTTGGGTCCATTTTGATTTCTCCACTGGCCGTAATCACATGGCCCAGATACGGTGTCTCGTTGCAGCAGAAGTTACACTTTTCTGCACGCAACTTCAGATTGGCATCTCTCAGTCGTGCAAACACAGCCTCAAGGTGTTTGAGGTGGTCCTCAAAAGTATGCGAGAAAAACAATATATCATCCATATAAACAAGGCAACATTCCCAATTCAGGCCTTGAAGTACTTGGTCCATAAGCTGTTGGAATGTTGCGGGTGCATTTGTCAACCCAAACGGCATTC
>KQ965831.1:34264-46439 GCA_001574975.1 Gonapodya prolifera JEL478
GCGCTACTCGCCCTTGAGAGGAGCCGGCTACGGACACTCTTCAACATCATCCTTCTGACTGGCCCTGCTTTAGCAAGGGTCCCCAGCAGCAAAAACACAACAACAAACCTCCAGCGCAATGTGCTGTCCGTTCATGTGACTGGGATCCTCCGGGAATGCGGCGGCAATGCATCCGGAGAACAGGTCACGTATTTCCGCGGAAAGAGAGGTGGAATGGAGCAAATGAGATCTTCATTTGCGCGAATCCTTGAGATCGTCATGGGTGTGCCAAAAAGATCAATCTCGGACGCTTTCGTACGCGGTTACGTCCAACCTTGCGTCTACCACATNGTACACCGTCAGCACGCTCTACCGTCCGACATGACATTGCAGCATCAGCCGCTTTCACTAGATTGCGGCTTTGTTTTGGCATTCGACCGTACAATGGCGATGTTCGCCTCCGGAATGGGTGCCGCGGAATGCTGGAGACGGTTTACGGAGGCCCACCTCAATGATAAGGTCTCCAACTTGGATGGTTTCAAGAAAAGTTTATTGGGTGAGTCGAGAGCGGTACGTTTCGTGAGGTCTACGCTTGCCACTCACCGAAACTTACAGCAAGGGACTGGGAAGTTCCAGGCCCCATCGATCATACTTCCGCGACCAACAAAATGCCAGACTTCGAGACAAGAGCCTCACAGACAGCAATAAATGAGCCAAGGCATGCCGCTCGTGGGACGGGACATGGAGCAAGTATGGTGGTGCACCAATACTCCCACACACCTACCTTGTTGGGGAAAAAGAGGAAGAGGGCTCCTCGGCCAGGGAAGTCTCAGACTAGCACTGGAACGAGGACTCTTTCTCTCCAATCTGCCGCTTCTATGGATGTGGAGCCACGTCTGGAATTTGTCTATACTNGCTGGACCAGTGAGGATCGACTCACGCCCCTCAAATGGCGTGCTCTCATAAAGGACACGAGATGCCCACAGTGTGGTATTCGTACACGTCGAGGGCCTGAATGCCCGAGACATCTGAAGCAATTGTACGGAGTGCAGGTTGGTCCCTCCCAACTACATGGACTGGGGGTGTTTGCTGCACGACCAATAGAGGCATTCACACGGCTTATGGACTATACTGGAGAACGGATCACCGCAGATGTGGTGAACGCCATATATGGAATTGGACCATGCGTGTACGGGGTCTTGACTGACTCTGACCCCAGCAAGTTCGACACATGCAACATATTGGACGCAGCCCTTACGCTGACACCCGCCGCAACTGTTAACACCATTACGCCACAAATGGAATCTTCAGGAGCATCCTCCAACGTCACAATTTTTGAGAAAGACGGGGTATTGTTCCTGGAGACAATCGCTGACATTGATGAAAGTGTGGAGTTGCTGACAGATTATGGCGAGGGTTATTTGGGTGCAATGGGGAAATACAGCATTAGGATTGAAGAGGTAAACGATTCACATGAATCGATCCTGTCCCAATTAACCAAACGGGATTGTAGGAGTAGTTAATAAAATCAGTAGATATGGTGCTCAGGTTTAATAAATCAGACTACTCCGCTAGAGCTTCAGTAAAGTAGTGTGCCAGTTGAGAAGGAGAGATGGCGAACATGGACTTGCTCCCGACGGAGAAACTGTGGGGGAAACCAAGATATGGATATGAAAGGTATGCGTCTAATGGTCATTTAATGGTCACACTCAGGGGGGTTCCCTTCGACCTGTTAGGTGTCGTNGTCACGACTCAAGACGCAGGACATGTCTCTAATTTATGTTATTAGATGCTAGCCAAGACGGTAATGCTAAAAAGGTAATAAAAGACGCTTATTAGATTAGAATGTTATCGCTGCAACTGGGCCAGTGAGGTGCCTGACCCGTCGACCCGTCGGGTCGGGCCAGACACCTTTCGGGCCGGCCCGACTCGGGTCAAGGATGTTTCGGGCCAACCTCGGGTCGCGCCAAAGCTCGACCCGACCTGACTGCAACACTAGCCTTTATCCAGGAAACGTCCAAACGCCCTTGCATATCCGAAGGGGACTCGGACAGAAACGCGACATCGGCGACTTCTCATGAGGGCAGCAAACCCGAATACCTTGACCGCTCTACAGCTTTCAACCAAGCCTCTTCAAGCTGCCAGGATGTCAAATTAGGTGAGCATCCTAAATTGGTTTCAAGTCAAGTTCGGTATACGTTCTTAATGACTCGTCTTGGATGATTCTTCTCGCAGAACCGTCCATCACGAGCAGCAACGGCGAACAGAGTCTAGGCAACGTTGGTGGGGTTGAAGAGACTCAAGACGAATCAATGCCAGGAACTATCTACCTGTCAGACAAGGTCTGCCGCGTCTTAACCAACCCTGCTGTGCAGAGAAGTTTTGGTGCGAGCGCGGAGACAGTGATTTGGAGGCTTTTACAGCTGCTGCAAGAGGTAGTGGACACGGATGGAAACGTGGCCGCGTCGCAGGTATGTCCCGAAACTGTCTCTCCTCAGCGTCTCATCACTTTTCATCCACCGTACCTATCAGGGTGGTCAACTCCTCTCTAATATGTGGCGGCCTCGTAGTATCTGGCGAAGGACCGGGCGCATTCTCTTGCTTCATCCCAGACACTTGGCGATTCCCTCTGCTCTCTCTTCTGTCCGAAATCATTAATCGAATCGGACTGTTCTGCTCGGACTACCGCTTAGCTCTTCCAACCCGGGCGCTAAGCAAACATCTCAAACCCCTCTTTGACCGACCGTCCGATGTCGCAGTCCGTGCTCTTCGCCACTACAGGACTCCGGAAACAGCCCTCGTCGCAGAATGCACCCTGGGCAATGTGGCGGTCATCGAAGTGCTTTGTCGGTACGCTACCGTAAACGGCACTGTAGGACGACGCAAATCGCAGCCCCTTACGGTGGCTGCTCGCAATGGTTGCCTCAATGCCGTTCGCTTTCTCCTTGAGAAAGGGGCGGATTTGCATTATAACAACCACGAAGCAATCCGACTTGCAGCTTCGTATGGTCACAAAGTCATGGTTGCGTTGCTCCTCCACTACGGTGCTGATGCAGACACCGCACTGGATAGCGTAGTGTCTGCTGCTGCGTCATGTTGGTTCACTATGACTAGTAAACCAGGATCGGCACTAGATTTGGTGCATCGTTTGATCGATAACGGAGTGTTCGTGACGCCCAGTACCCTGTCCTCAGCTGCTCAACTTGGAACTCCTGAGTTGATGAAGCTCTTGGTAAATTCAGTGGCCGGGGCGCAATTCACCCCAGAATCTTTCGATGGAGCCTTGCATCAAGCAACTCTCTATGGAAATGATAAATTTGTCCGGTTCTGCGCTGAGCGAGGGGCGGACGTGAACTTCTTCGACGGCGGATGCTTGATTCTGGGAGCGGAGGATGGAAACCTTGACGTCGTCGAAGCTTTGATGGACTTCGAGGCTGATGTCAGTGCTCAAGGATGTAAAGCTGTCTTTGACACATCCCGATGTGATCACAGACATATTTTGAAATTGATGAAGGACAGAGGTGTCGATGTGGAAAACATCCTCGCGATGGGTTACTCAGCAAACGAAAATGGGAATGAGGACCTTTGATGGACGCTTCAACCATATGTACTTTGCGAAGTGCATACAGGACCGCTTTTATTTCCCTTAGAATAATCTAGTCACACTTCAGCACGGAAATTGTAGTAGGAAGATGCAACCTGTCGTTTACCGCGTCCATTTCGGGTTTGGAAGGTCAGGGCCGCGAACCGAACAAATTCTCCGCAAAACTCGAACATGACCCACAGGAAGTGTTTCCCTGCTGCTACTGAAGAAGAAATCGACCTCGAAGAGAATGACTTTCGACGAGGAGGCCCCAGGGACTCTCACATTGATACGGCGACTTCCCAAAATCGCAGCAATCCTAAACGCATCAAGGACTATTTCACTGTGATGCAAGCAACGCCAAGTAGCCAGGATGAAATCTTAGGTGGGCGACCGGCAAATGTCTCTAATCACGTTGTGTTTGGAATGCTGTTGACCACCCAACCCCGTTTCTTTCGGCGGAACAAGCCATCACGAGCTGCAACAACAAAATAGGGTCTATTTGTGTGCCATGACCGACAAGGACAGTGTAGGCACTGTTGGCGAGGTGGAACAGGCCAAAGAGAGCAACTCTGGAACTCTCACTGTCTCCACCAAGCTGTTAACGGTCCTCTCCAATCCTATTGTTCAGAATGTTGTCGGAGCTAACGCGGAGGTCATGATTTGGAGGCTTTTACGAACAACGGGGACCGTAGACCGGGAGGGAAATGTGCAGGTACGCTTCGAAGCTGAATATCTCCTGTTAGGTTCTCGGCAATTGGCGATCTTCTGTCATTTTAAGGAGGCTCAGCTACTCTCTGCTATGCAGCGACCTGTGAGAAAACTTCGCAGGACCGGCACCCTGAAAGCACACTGACTTATTCCAGAAACGTGGCGATTCTCTCTCCTTTCTCTTCCACCGGAAATTATCACCAGAATTGGGCTGATCTGCCGGGATTACCGCTTTGCACTTCCGGTCCGCGCGCTGAACAAACGGCTCAAGCACATCTTTGAGCGACCTTCCGATATCGCAGCTCGGGCGCTTCAGCATTACGAGACGCCAGAGCTGGCCCTCCTCGCAGAAAGCACCCAAGGCAACGTGGCGGTCCTTTAGGTGCTGTGTCAAAACGCCAACATGAACGCAACTGCTGGACGACGGAAATCGCAGGCCTTGGTGAAAGCGGCGGATCACGGGCGGCTTGACGCTGTTCGGTATCTGCTCGAGAAAGGAGCCAATCTACATTATAACCGCAACGAGGCAATCCGATGTGCAGCTTTGAGCGGTCACAAGGACGTGGTCGAAGTACTCTTGGGCAAAGGGGCGGATGGAGGTGTTGCACTCGTCAGTGCATTGTATCATATTGTGTTCCCACGGCATGGGAAAGGTGTGGCCGCCTCGTCACGGGATTTGGTGGATTACTTGATAAGCAGCGGAGCGCTCTTAACGGGATTTTGCTGGACACGGCTGCTCAAAGGGGCAATGTTGAGTTGGTGGAGTTTCTGGTGGATTCAGTCGCTGCAGCGCAGCTGCGCCAAGAGGACTTGGATGGGGCCTTGTACAAAGCTGCTATTATTGGACATGCAAAGGTGGTGCGGTTCCTAGCTGACCCAGGGGCTGACGTGAACTACGTTGGTGGGGAAAGCTTGGTATGGGGAGCGGAGGACGGAAACCTGGAAGTCGTGGAAGCGTTACTGGACTGCGGCGCTGATTTCAGTGTTCAAGGATACAAGGCTGTCTTTGATGCCTTTAGGTGTGGTCACAAGCACATATTGAAGCTGATGAGGGACAGGGGAGTCGACGTGGATATCATTCTCGCGTCGGAGGAATCGTGTCAACTAAAACACGGATGAGGACGCGTGAGGGACATTTCAATCGGTCATGATACAAAACGTAGGGCTTCGAATCACACCTTTGATTGACATGGCAGCTTTATGGCGAGGGCACGTATAAACCTTCACATAGAATGTGCTACACTTGCTACACGTAAAAATCGATTGAATGAAAATGCATTGATACTCTTAAAGGTTGTCGGCACTTCAGCCGAATTGATCGGCCGGCCCGCCTCACTTTGCATCAACACACCACCATGCCCAACGCAGGCCCCGCGTCCGTTCTCTCCGAACTTGCCGCCATTGAACCATCCAGTCGCGGCTCAATCGGCGTTGCCGCGTCCTTCCACGCGTATCATTCACTTGCCACCGCCGCACCACCAGCGATTTCCTTCAATGCCGATCAGCGATTCCCAATGGCCTCCACAGTGAAGGTCGGCCTGGCTGCAACGGTGCTGAAATTGATCGAACGGGGGGAACTTGGTGTTGCTGGACCAGCCAAGGGGAAGAAGCTGGCACTCGACCTTGTCGTCGAGGTGGAAGACTTCGATCTGTGCATAGAGTACCCGGAGATTGTGTCAGTGCTCTTTTTTCTTCTCTCCAATTCCCCCGCGATTCGTTGCTGAACATGTCGGCACAATCCAAATTGCTCTCTCAGCTGGGGCGGGCACCTTCCCGCCTTCTTCGCCGTCTCCAACCTGCTTGAAATGTCTCTCACGCGATCCGACAACACCGCCACGGACGTGCTCCTCAAGCTCATTGGGGGTCCGCCAACAGTCCGCAAGTACCTCGACGAGCTCGGGGTTCCGCCAGCGATGAACCCGAAGAGCAACATGAGAGATAATTTGTGGATGGCGTACCCAGAGGTGTTTGGGGAGTGGGTGGGTTGACAGTTTCGAGGTCTGGGGTGCGAAGCACGGAAGACCGAGCTGTTTGAGCGCCGGGCGCAGCGTGCGTGTCCTCCGGAGGCGAAGTCTGTACCCAAGACATTCGCATGTCCTTATCCTTCCGCACCTGGTTGCAGAACGCCCATGAACCCCTCTTCCACAAATACTCCCAAATCGAGCGCGACCAACCTCTGGTGGCCCAAAGGTACCAGGAGTCCACATATCCACCCAACCCCGCAGCTGTGGAAGGCGACGTGCGGGACTCGACCACACCGGTGCGTAGCTCTCACGTCCTTCGGCTTATGCGGTACCCCTTGCTGCACCGCATCATCAAACTAATTGTTTGTACTACCCACCCCCAGGCTGCTTACCACACCTTCCTCCGCCTCGCCCTATCCGCCCACCTCTCCACCGCCCCCCACCCATCGTCCCTATCCCCCTCCATGTCCGCCTACCTCCTCGCAGCCATGTCGCGGTGTCTCTCCACGGAGCGCATCCGGGGCCGTCTTCGCCCCGGCGTTCCGACCAGCGTCAAGGGCGGGAGCGTGAGGGGCAACCATTCCGAGGTGGGAGTGGTGGAGGTGGAGGGGAGGGGGTGGATCACGCTGGTGAGTTTGTGATGGGCTGGGACGGGTCATTGGGTGTGCGGTGTGCGATGTGAGCTAACGGTTGTGCGCATCCTGGGTGGGCATAAAGGCTATTTACACCCGCAACGCGCCAGGCGCGACGGAGCCAACCCCGATGAGTATCAGGGAGAGAACGATCGCGGATGTGGCGAGGCTGGTGTATGACTATTATCTTATCGAGAGTGGGAGGTCATGAGATTGGGGTTGTCGGGAGTTATGTATGAAGAGATGGGATGCAATTGATAGCGCAAGAGCGAGCCAAACTTCCTACGGCTTAAATTGCATTTAAGAAAAGATTTACTACATTCGGGGTACCTTCCCCGTCTCGGGTACCAACGCACGTCCCCGTCCTCCTCCCCTGCCACCCTCCCTGCCCAATCCCCCACTTCCCCCTACTTTCCCCTCCACACCGCCACGACATCTGAATGGCTCACCACCCCCACGACCTTCCTGCTTCCCTTGTCCTCGCCATGGACGACCCACACCTCGTGCGAGCCTGAGTCCACCATCAGGCGGAGCAGGTCTGCGAACGACGTGGAGGGGAGGCCGACGGTGGGTACGAGGTGGGAGGCGCGGTTCCAGGAGAGGAATTCGAGGAGGGGCATCTGGGAGGTAGAGGTAGGGGGTGGGGTTTGGGAGGTCGTGGGTGGAGAGGGGCCGGATAGGCTATCAGTTGGAGGGGTACACGTAACCCTGCAAGTGACAAACTCACCTTGAACCGGTACATAACCACCTCTGTAATGCCCCTCAAATCCGCCACGCCCAGCGTCGCCACCACCTCGCCGCCTTCCATGTCCAGGACCGGAACAGCCCTCAAATTCTCCCTCGCCAGCACCGCGAGGGCCTCCCAGGCCGTCATGGACTGCGTCACGAAAACCACGGGCCTCTTGGGCGGGGCGATGGCGTCCGTAGAAAGGAATAGGGACGACACTGTCGCGGCGGGGTCGACGAGGGAGGTGTACAGGTCCGGATGGGCGGCGGCGTATTTGATGAGGTCCGTTTGGGTCAGCATGAAGGGAGACATGCGGTGGGTGGCGTCGGTGACGATGGCGCGGTGGATGCGGAGGGAGAAGGAACGGATGACCTTTTTCATGAGGAATCGGGTGGGGTAGGTTGGCACGACGACGTAATCGGGTGAAGGCTGGTAGGGGACAACACACAGGCTCCAAGGTGTCCATGACATCGAATTCAACCGTCCTGTAACTCTCCGTGTCATTGTCGAGCGTCTCGGCCTGCTCGACGCTATCTGCGAGGGCCGCCTTGACGCCCTCCCCGTCGGGTCCCTTGCCTGCCTCCTTCTTGAGCAAAAAGTGCATGAAGTCCATCGACGTGACTACTGAGACGATCTTGGCTGGGTTGGAGTGAGACTGAATGGCGAGCGATGTGACGTTGGCCTTGGCCATGGTTTTCATGGCGTCGGCAATGGGGGTGGTCGGTGGGACCGAAATGATTGCGGGTTTGTGGAACGCGCATTCTGGGAGAGGTTGGAGGGAGTGCGAAAGGGGGGGTTTCAGGTGCGGAAAGGTGAGGAGGGCCAGATGAATTGTGTCCCAGAGGAAACAGCACCAGCAACACAACGTGGACACGTATTCGGTGATCCAAGAGGCCAAATCTCCGCTCTTGATACACATGCACAAAATTCGCCCTCTTTCCACGCAACAGTCCGGTCGGTACCGCTCTCCCAGTCGTGTTTCGCCTTGCCCACCGCGCCAGCACCCACCAGCGATCGTCAAGCCTTTCAGCGACTTTGCATTGTTCGAATTCATTGCTGCAGTTTAGCAAATGCGATAATGATTTGTGTTTTGTTGTGACTCGACTGCCCTTGCGGTACAGGGTTTTTCCGACTGACCAAATTCATTATTCTCAAAACTTTCACTAAGAACGACAGATGCTCTGGGCAACATAGTATCTATGCGTGGTATAAGCTCAGAAAATCCTTCGTGCAGGAGTACCAATGCTCGTGGAAGGATTCGACGGGCTAAGAGATCGGATTTAACCTCCATTCATAGTACGTGGTGGTCAGATTCAAGCTCACATTGCACGTGCATCTTCCAGAATGATGATACTGGGATTAAAACGGAGAGATCTGTTAGGTCCGAATCACATTGTCCCCCCTCTACCGCGCTGAACGTGGCGGCCGTGACTGGGAACTGGGTGATTTTCTCACCTTCTCCAGATCACGAGGACAGTAAGTGAAAGGTATGTGACGATAGCCTTACCAGAAGCTGGGTCAGTTCTGGGTACGGCTGAGCGACGCTGAAATCCCACCTATGTCTTCGAAAAAGATAACATCCTCCGGCTTTAAAAACAGCATGACTGCAATCGAATGTATCGGTGCGTCTCCCCATCGCTCGTAGAAGAATCCTCCGGCTCTGTTAACACGAGCAGCGTTACCGTATCAGCATTCCGCATCCACCCGCAAAATGTCCCTCAAGCTCTCTCAAAATGGCCACACGAACTCACTTATCCACCCAGTCAAACCACCTCCCGTACTCCTCGGACCTAAACCACCTGAGGTCCCCGATCTCAAAGTTGGACCAGAAGTGGCACAGAGAGTACTCATCCAAAAGACCACCCGGTGATAGAAAACGCCGCATTTGCGTCGATTGAGGTATGGTGTCGTTGGGGAATTGGGTATTGTGGTGCTCGATGAAGCCTTTTGTCGTGTTCCAGAGGGTTGGGATGGTGCTCTGGGAAGGTGGGAGGATTATGAGAAGTACAAATGGCGTTGAATAAAAATGCTAAAACGAGTTCGCCAAGCCGTGAGAAAATAGATACAAACCGTGTACTCCTTCAGACTGATGGTGAACCCGTACTTGGCGCCACTCCTCGCCATTCGTGCGAACGGATCTTCGTGCACGTCACAAAAGAACTCGACGTCCGGTTCCACTGAAACCAAAAAAGAGCCATGGGCCATCAGTCACGTAACTTGAAGGCGACTTTCGAAGGGATCAATATTAGACGAACTCACCGCGCCAGTAATAGTCAAAGTCTTGAAGTAAGGGATGGCGGTAGAAGAACCCCGACTCAAAACGGCACATATGGCGGTACGACTCACTTGTTGACACACGATTGTGAAGAACAGGGCGTGAGGGGCGTCGTGGTCAAAGTATTCACAAACAAGACAACGCATATCGTTGATTTCTGTCCCAAATAAGAACACCACACGCTGCCTCACCTCCCACCGTAGATCACATTTTCCGCCTTCATTCTCTCCCAACTTTGCTGCGCCTTGTTCCTGTCGATGAAGTCTGGTATGGACCAGTGCTCCGCGGGAACTCGCCCAAAGTGCACCGTGGCGTTTGTGAGGTTGCGGACGTGGGACATGAAGGTCTGACGGGGGCAGACACAAGGGTAAAGAGAGTTGAGGAACAGACGGATGTGCGAAAGTGGTGAAACTGAATCACGTCATCTGTTTCTGTTCGACAAGAGACGGACCTGGTCGAACTCCTCATTGTTCAAGAACACATAGGGATACCCGTAGTTTCGATTAAATCGGTCTTCCAGCTGCCGCATGGTAGCTTTCCATGACCACAAGTCCAAGTTCTTCAGAAGAATGACGAAACACGCTCGTGGTCGCGACGGGGCAGATGACGTGATCGGGTGGACCAGGGGGGTCGAAGCGACCCGAGAGGGCGGCTGCGGCTCTCGAAACCTCGGTACAGTATCGATTATGTCCGCATGTATGGGCGATAAACGTCCAGGTCCGATGATCCACTCCGCAGGTGTCACCCCGCCTTCCCACCGATCCAAAAGCACGCCCAAGCCCAGTACGGTAGCGAGAACAGCAGCCCCGGCAAGCGCAGGCAAAAATCGACGGGGGAGAGTGGCTCGAGCCCCCCGCAACGTCTTGCGCCCTTCATCCAGCATGATGCGAACCCGTTTCGATACAGCAAAGTCGCCTCCTGGTGTTCCAGTTCGGCCAAGGGCACGTGGTAGAGAGGATCGTCGCGCGTGGTAGGGCATTATGATGGTGCAGTACGGCTGCGCACTCTGCCAGGGATAGAGCTGTGACGTCAAAGTTTTAACCGGCTGGTAATATTACTCCGCCCATAACTACAAATGAAATTTCGCTTCAAAACATTGGGATCGAGATCAAAAAGGCCCACAGGAGAATCCCCATCATGATATTTGCACCCGTCTGCGTGATAGATACACATTCTCGCAAACACACCGCAGTGGCTTGATATGTCAAAAGCGTACCATTGGGGCTCAAACGCGCCCTTTCTGCAGAGAGCCCCTAGAATCACAACAAAAAGTCAAGTTAGATGGAGTCGGCAATGGTCATTCCAGAGCGCTCCCCGCCGTAGTGTGGAAACATCGTCAAGGTGACCAGTTCCATCGAATTCTCCGCCACTTGGCTCGTGCGAGTCATCCGAGACAGTCAAAATACACCGCAACTCACTTGAAAAAGCCCTGAACGATTGTGACCTGGAGAATGGCCATGCCAATGATGAGAAGGGTCTGGAAGATAGCGAACCAGTAAATCCGCGATTCGGTACTCTTGACCGTCGAGAAGTTTCGGTTATCTCGCGAGCGCAGGTACAGTTGGTTCCGGTGAATCGATCCCAGGGAGCTGCCAATGTTGGCGACAGACTCCTCCACTTTGGTTTGGGATTCGTTCGGTGCCGGTGTTTTCCGGGACTGTTTCCGGTTCTCCTCGCTCTCCGCCATGAGCTCAACCGTTACAACTTTCGAGTCGAACGTCGAGGCGGAGTTCTCGAAGCATGCCGATATCTCGCCGGCCGATGGCGAGCTGAAGACAAAGTCACCCTGCGACTCATCCTTCCCGGCGAGTATGGGTCTATCGTTCCCCACGAAGCGGACCTCATAGTCGATGTCAAAGTTTCCACCGGATTGGACCTGGTTTTGGTTCCAGGATGTTCGAGACAACATCGACGACGTTGGCAATTCCACATTTAGAATGAGCAAGCGCCATTCGATAGCCATCCACACAAAACTCACCGCAAAATAAAACGCGATCTTTTCATCCTCTTTCTCCGCGTGGACGTAGAAGCATTGCCGCTCCTGAGGCTGAAAACGGTACGTGAAGGCGTCTCCGCGCGCAGACCTCGCGAGAAGCACAAGAGCCAGCAACCCAAGGACTAGAAATGTGTGCGGCTGCCGCCGTCGCCTTGGGATGGATTCCATGGGTGTGGGTTTCCGACAACGTTCTTCCAGCGTCCGAAGTCAAAACTGTTGAAATCGTAGCCGGCAGCGCACTAGCCAGTATGATTGTAGAAGTTGAAGACAAAAGAAAAAGATAAAATCTACGCCTAAGAACTAAGTGG
>KQ965831.1:50840-70012 GCA_001574975.1 Gonapodya prolifera JEL478
TGTACATCTTCTTGATAGCTGGAAGGCTAAGGTGAGCAAACCGATTGTGCACGAGAAGCGAGAGATCTGTCTTTGATCCTGTGTCGCTCAGAGAAAGGTTTGCCTCCACATGTCGTTCTGGGGTAACAAACATGCGGTACAGGTTAGTGCGCATTTTATCAAGTGTCGCTTCAAACACTGTCTGATTGTTTGGGCTTAGGATTGTAACAAATCCATCCTTTCCAACAATTCTGCATCCCCCTTTGTCGAAGGGTCGGTGTGCCACTAATTTGGTGCAGAACGTTGGTGCGTAGAGCACATTTTTCAGGAGAAGCGTTTTCCCATTTGGTGAGTTGGTTTTGGGATCAATAATCGCAAGTTTAATATCGCCCTTTCCCAGGACTTCTGATTGCGAGCCTGGGACTCCTGTACCTATAGTTTTGATAGGTGAGGGTTCAATTGTGACAAAGTCGCGATGATCAAACGAGATGTGATTTTCCGTTCCGGTATCCCATAGGAATGGTGCATCGCCGTTGTCTGGCCCTGTTACGCTGACGTATGCAAAGGATACTGTGTTTGCTTCTGAGGTATCGTTTTTCTTGGATCTTTTCCCTTCTTATGGTTGGGTCGGTCTTTCCCTTCAGGTCGGAGCTCAGGGTGGAGGAACCAGCAGGTGTTGACTGTGTGTCAGGGCTTTTTGCAGTGCGTACAGACAGGAGAGTTGGGTGAGTTTTTACCAAACTTTTTCTTGCCTCCTGAGTGTTTTGTGTTGTACGCCTGAGACGCCTCTTCGATCTCCGCTAGGCCTTTGAGATGCCTTTCCTCCTGCTGTAGACGCTCTCGCAGCATCATGGAGTTGAGGTCTTTGATCTCCTTCATGATGTTCATCGCGTTATGGTACCTCAGGTCGATGTTAGTGAAGGTCCAGTCGAACTCATCCTGAAAGGTAAATTCCTCTCCACGTATGCTTTTCCACTTGCGTCCGATTTTAATAATGTCTGTGTGCCAATTGGCAACAGGTTCTCCGGGTTTCATCTTCCTATCGATCAGTTGCCTTTGCAGGGTGATCGAGTCTGCTGCTTTGAGCTGGAAATTGGCTTTGATAGCCGCGAAGAGGTGAGCAGCGTTTCGGTTGCCCTTGAGGAGGTGCTGAATCAGGTTCTGGGCTTCATCGCTGAGACTGGTTCGTAGCATCAGGTAAGCCTTGCTGTTCTGAATTGACCATTCCTTCTGTCTCTTCTTGAAATCTTCCTCCCTTTCTCCAGATGCCTTCACTGGCTCTTTCTCCGTTCCATCAATGTACTCCAAGTTGCCGTGGAAGATGAACCAGGGCTCCAAGAGTTCGAGGTAGGTGTTGAGACTTTTGGTGGAAGGGTCTAACTTCTGGTAGGGATAAGATGGAAGACGGTCCTTCGAATCCATAGACATGACGTAGTGTAGAGACGTAGCGAGACTCTTAATCTGTTTGAATTGTAGCCGGTCCACACTCGTCAATATGATTATGTCCGAGAACGAAGACAACAGAAAAAGGGATAAACTAGTAGCTTATCAAACTAGTGTTTTCTACGTGGTCAAATATGATTGGATGTCCAGCAGAATTTCAACAAAACCTGCCGAACACCCACCAGCAGCGCACGCCTCACGCTACGAAGATTCTCGAAGATTCTCGCTCAAAACCTCATTGTACTCACTCACGGTATGATCGAGGTGTTTGTTGCTTCCTTTGCCGTCCGTTTCACTTCTTCCTTTGAATGCAAGATGTACCCGTGGTATTTCTTCTTGTTCTGATCATCTAAATAGGAAGCATGGTAGCATACTCCCGGGATCAACAGGAGGTGGAAATGGTTTTTGATAGTGTGACGGGCGAGAGTGCAGTAGAATATCCAATATTTGTTGCATGACTGAAAAGCAGTACTCCGCTGCTAGGGAAAATCTTAACACTCTTGGCAAGTGGAACTTGGGGTTTTCTTATGGACGAAGTGAGAGAATTAATGTGTGGGAGCTCCCAACAAAGTGATGACAGCAATGATAACACACCTCATGGAGCTTAGGATGGCATAAAAGTGTGAAAGCATATGACCTTCAACATATCAAGTTGAGTCCATGACATGGTTCATTGGCCCAGCAAAGCTCACTGGATTTTGCTCCAAAAACCAAGATGAAGTGCAAATATCTGTCACTGTCTTTGATGGACAATGCAAAGAGGTCATAAGAAGGGATGCAGTGATGATGCTGGCATTACAGCAGTATACCACCATTCCCAACTTCCTGAAGGTAGTGTGCTTTCCAAAAATTGGAACCTTTAGGCATTTGCTATTACAGAAGAAGGGAGGGGTTGTTGTCAAATTTTACCAGAGGGGTGGGTGTTGACAGTGTTTGACTTGGCAAAGCAGGCATCCAACCAGTCGATCAAAGGCATAAAACTTCAACAACAGTCACCAACATTAGCATACGTTTAAAATCAGTCTGTCATGCGACATTGATCGAATTTTTAAACGTGTTTACCACAAACCTAGTGTATGTCATCGCATTTCTCCAGAAATATGTGAACTTGCATGATTTGCGCATCCATGTTTCGGCATGTCGGGAAGAAATGGTGTATGCTCAAAACCGCGACAAAATAGCGGAAGAACAAAAATATTGCCAAAGCACATTTTTGGTGGTCTGATAGCAAAATACTGGATGCAGCGGTTGGTGGAAGTATTCGATATGTTGGATGGTCCCACATTTAAATGGCAGGGCTCCTCTACGCCATGCGTTTCGCTTACGAAGCTTGCCCTGATATATTGCGCAGCAGTGGAAGTTTCACAATCAATCTGGCACGTACACAGGTCATGGGGCCAGAGGTTGTCGAAGAAATCAAAACATATCTCCTCAAGGCAGTAATCGGGGGGTATTGTAACATTGAGTGAAGGGGAAAGCAATATATTGTCGTGTCTGGAAAATCATATAATGTAACACTTCAGGGCTATTGTACCGTGCCACGTCGCCGCGTAACCGTTGGGCAAGCTCCAAATCCTTTGGCTGTACAATGAACCGGCGTGCATGGATACATGCAAGGTTCGTATCTTCAAACAATTGGGCAAGATACATTTCAGACGCCTCTTGTAACGCCAGTAGCGCTGCACGTTGAAAACTTAAATCATCTTTGAAATCCTGCTCTATTTCTCGAGCTAATCTCCCAAATGATAAGTGACGTATCAGCAAATGGGTCGATTTTTTGGTATTTCCAAATCTCACGAAGTGCGACTGTACCTGGTCTGTATTGATGTGGCCTTTTAATTCCGCCAGTTGCAGGTGCGTTGTGCGGATTTGCTTTTGCGGAATGTTTACCACCACTGGGCCTGGCATTGGCGTGGCTGAGTGCTACCGTTAATTTGGTACGTACCATGTCTGCTTTTTGTTTTCTGTATGAGAGGTGTAGTAGGGCTACTACGGGAGTTAGTCGTTAGGGTAAGATTAGTTTGAGTATGGAATAGCTCTGTTGTTCGTCTAGTACATGTGCTATATATTGGCCGGTTCCGAGGGCTACTGTGGTCACGACGCCTACCGGCGCCCACAACGCCACTCCCTTTGGACCGCTCCCTGGCGGACTGTAGTAGTTCCGCCACAGAGGGTTGTATTGTGCTATCACAGCAACAAAAAAAGGTACTGTCGCAATAATGGTTCTGAAACACATTGAGGAAGCCATAGAGGTTACCGACGGAGTGCAGAACCTGTACGACCAATACGACAAACTTTCAATAAAGCGGGTTGAGCTTTTAAAACAACAAACTCACAAAATGGGACCCACAAAGAAGGCAGTATCAGAGTACAAGTCCGTCAAGCGTAAAATGAAGCATTGCAGAAAAAGATATATAAACTGGGATATACCATGAGCGACGAGAGTTCGTCTATGTACCATTATCCACATACTGAGAGAATAACAGAAATTTGCAAATCTCCTCAACATTCATCATGGCAAAACAAACTCCCCCACTGCCTACAATGACCCCCCCTCTTCCTTTCACCACACCACTCGCTAGCAAAGCGTCACTGGGCAATGAAAGTGGGAAACTATCAAGGTCCACTCTTTGACCTCTGCAACCTTGTTACATCCGCTACAGCCAGCGCAGGAAATCAACATATCAACATCTGTAGAAGAAGTGCTTGCAAAAGAACAGATGTTTGATGCCCCTCTACAACGATTGTATATTGTTACCGTTGGCACCGCCATGCGAATCTTTGTGTACAGCAAATATGACGGCAATGTTGTTGCCCAACGTATCTGGCCAGGATCACACATTTGTCACGTTTACAAAACTGTCAATATCAACAACTCCGTCTACAATGTATACAACGCTTTGCATCACGGGGCATGTGCACATGTATACAAAGCCACTTGACGTCTCCAACCCAATGAATAATATCCCCCAACATTCCAATCCATGCTCTACGTCATCAAAGAACCTGTACTTACCGACAAAACAAATACAGGTGTGCTCAGCCAAAAAAAACTCCTCCTCAAGTACGATATTTTGAACACTAAATATGTGGTCATGTTAAAGTTGGGAGAACACAAGCACATTGTCAACCTTGCGTCGTATGCTGTTGTACCAGAATTCACGTCGGTATTCATCATTGTGCCCCAATACAATGTGGATCTTGCAAATCTCATTAAGACCCATGCGTTGACCATCAACAGAATAAGCTGCATCATCCACAGCATTGCGTCTGGGCTAGCTCACACCATGGTTGTGGGATAATACACTGAGATATCAAACCACCAAACATTTTTGTTTCAAGAGACCTCAAGCAAGTGGTAATGGGTGATTTTGGTCTCTGGACCATTATACGATCTGACGTGCCAATGGGAACAGAGAGGTATGTTGGGTGCTGTTGATCTACGGTGGTCGCCAGTGTGAATTGGGGTGAATGAGTGATTATGAGTCTACCAGATGCACATTATGGTACATGCCTCTCGAACTTTTATTGGGAGAGCAGTTTTACAATTACAGCATTGACATCTTCTCCCTCGGCAGCGTCAGTTCAAGCTCTTTGCGGGCTCCCACTTAGTTACAGCCGTGTCTGCTAAAGACATGATTTATCGGATACTTGACATCTGTCAAGTACCTACTTCAACCGATGCCCTGCAAATTCGCTATCTTGCAAGATCAAGGGGAATCCATCTCACCCTAACTTTCATGGATTTCAGCCGTTGGCGCAATAGGTGCCCTCTACTTGTGGACACCCCAAACGCCCTCAATTTGGTCATATTGTGCATCAATATCAACCCAGAAAAGAGGCCAAGCGCTAGCCAAGTGCTGGAATGCAAATTTCTAAACCCTTAGCTATTTGACCCCTCGTGGGCAGCGCACGTTCAGTTCAAGCATTTTCTTTTGTATCTAAGATGGGGATACCCACGTTAGCAAAGAAATTTTGAGTGAGTTAAAGCTTGCTCAAAAAACTCACTCAACTCACTCAAAGCAAATTGAGTTGGTTGGTTTTCAAAAATAGCGAGTTGCGAGTTGATCGTTTTCAACTCGCAAGTTAACTTGTCAACTCGCACTCTCATTTTGTAACTAATATTGTGGCCTGAATAATATACACCCATACAAACATGTCTGAGGCCCCATCCCCTGCCATCAACGTCTCCGATTCAGAACTCTCGGATACAATCGATGCAGACGGCTGGAGGGACTGCAAGCCACGTGTCAGCACCCGTAGGCCGGCCTCTTGGGTGTTCCAGGATGACCACTTCAAGAAACAGGCAAAAGGCAAGCAAACCCGCGCAATTTGTTTGGAGAAGGGGAAAAATGGATGCAATGGAGCGATGTGAGTGTTTAATTTTGAAGGCCTTGCGTTTTGGTTTGGGTGTGGGTGCGTGACTGGCCAAACGCAGATACGACATGACCAACCAGAAATCGACAACAACTCTCCAAATCCACGTCAAACGATACCACGCCAACTCAATCAAGGATGAGAGGGTACTTGCGGAGCTGAAACCGGAGATGATCCGCCAACCAACACTTGAGGACACTTTGAAGTTGAAGCGGAAGCGAAACGAAGTGAGTGATCTGCTTGTTCTTTTTACGTACTAATAACACACTACATTAGAGCGTTGACGTGGACCGGCTGCGAGCCGCCCTTCTAAACTGGGTGGCTTGCTCAAACCAGCCCATCTCCCAGGTGGAGAATCCATGGTTCCAGCAGGTTCTTGCAGTTCTCCACCACAATCCACCTAAAATTAGCATTGAGATGATTCGTTTTGACATCCCACGGGAGATGGCGAGGGTGGAGGGTGTCATTTCGGAGCTCTTGAAGGTAAGTGTTGGATGTGGTCCTGCTCTCAGTTTTTCAACTGAATTTTTGCACAGACTGACTGTGAAAGGCTATCAATTACAAGGGACATGTGGATTTCTCGGGATTCCAGGTTTTCTTTTGCGGCTGTGACAGGTCATTGGATTGGGCAGGATTGGAGACTCAAGTCCATCCTGCTTGATTTCATTCATGTCAAGGGGCAGCATACCGGAGAACAAATTGCAGGCCATGTTGCGGACTCATTGAGGAGGCTTGAAGTATTTCATAAGGTAAGTGGAATCAATTCGCGAATTAGCCGTTTTTCAATTTCACAATCGTTCCACAAACAGCTACTTTCTGTCACCACCAACAATGGGAGCAACAACAACACCATGATGCGTGCGATGGCGGACATGCAGGATCAACGAGGACTTCGACGCCATTGATTCACATTTGTGATGCCTTCTGCATATTCTGAACATTGCGGTGAAGGCCGGCCTCGCCAACCTCCAAATTCCGACTATCAATGAAGAGAGCATGGTGGAGTCAATGGAATCGGGACAAGGACCAATGGAAAAGGTGAGTTTCTGATGTTTCCTGCATTCTTCTATCACATTCTATCACTACTTTTTCACTCTGATTGCAGCTCTACCGCATCATTTTCAGGATTCAACATACCACTCAACTCTGCGAGAAGTACGCTGCTCAATTTACCAACCCCTTGAAGCATTCACGGGAACTGGTCACTCTGGTCGAAACAAGATGGCGCTCTGACTATGACGCGATTGTTCAGGCACTTGCGGACCGCATTGAAATCAACAAGCTTGTTACAAAGGAGAAGGCGTTATGGAAGTGGAAACTGACGGATGTGGATTGGGAATACTTGAAGCACATGAAGGTGCTTCTGATGGTGAGTGTTCCCTCCACTGCTCAGTTGAGAAGGAATCTAATGCACATTGAAGCCCCTTGCCTTTGCCCTAAAGAAAGTTCAGGCTGCCAAGATCCCGACCCTCTATATGGTGGTCCCAGTCTTCAACTTGGTGATGGATAGACTTGAGGACGCAGACTTTGGCAGGGAACAATGTTTGGAGGATACGCGGAGTATCATTCTGAGCAAACTCTGGACGTACTATGGAAAAACGGACTATTTGCGGCTTTATATGCTCTCTGTTGGTGAGTTTGGTCAGGCAAGGGGGAAGTTGATTTTGGTATTAACTCCTTGATTTTCACCCATCAACAGTCCTCCACCCATTGCTCAAGCTCAGATGGATGGCGGAAGAGAACTGGGAGCAGGAGCTCATTGGACAGGCAAGGGAACTCCTCCAAGGTGAGCTTGATTGTGTTGCACCATCCAGTGCACTTGTAACACCTCAGGGGAACCCCGCCTTCTTGGACAACACCTTGGAAATGGAATTCTTGGTCTAAGGGAACACACAGGGAGAGATAGAGCAGTACCTGGAGGAACCACGGCGAGGGAAGGACCAGGATGTCCTTGAGTATTGGAGGTCGCGGAATGACCTTCCGGGACTCCAACAGATTGCACGCATGATAATGGGAGTTCCAGGGAGTAGTGCAGAATCGGAACGGATCTTCTCTGCATCCAAGGAGGTGTAGGTTGGGGGTGGAGATGATTAGAAATCTAACTTTGTTGAAAAGGTGGAAGCAAAATTATACAGATATTGCATGTACAGTTTAGATACTAATGCTATTGAGCTGAACAAAAACGCATTGTTTGATGAAGAGCAGTGATTTAGCCAAATTCAGCTGAGCGAGTTGCGAGTTGCAAAAGCTGTCAACTTGCAACTCGCGAGTTGGCAGCACCGAAGGTCCGAGCAAGTACGAGTTGCCTTAAAATGAGTGAGTAACTTGCTCAAAAATTTCTTTGCACGTTAGTGGATGTCAGGATGACATTGTGCTCCCCTCCTTTACCCTCCCTTCCTTGTTCCTCCTATCAAGCAACTTTGGCCAGACATTAAATGTTACAGTGTCCCAATCTAGCAATAGCTGCAAGCTCCTGGCAGAGTTCTTTGTCCTAGCCCTCAAGTACCTAGACCTGAGAGTACAAAGTGGTACCATCTCCTCAGGGTTACTAATGCAGTATGAAGATCCACTTGAACATAGCAACAGCATCATGAAAAGTACAAAGTTGCTGTTGGAAAAGTGAAGGATAGGTTGGGGGCAGATTTATGAATGTGCAGACAAAGAGGACTGAAATGTCATCTACAGCTGCATTTGTCAAGCGATTATGATGAATAGATATAGCCAGAGTATGTGAATTACTGGTTGAGTCCATTTGGAAAGATCTTGTGACAGCAGAGGCTGCTGCTTTATGAGCTGATATGTGTTGCAGACAAAGTTGTGAATAAATCCATGAGGAGCAGTCCAATTCAAGCGAAACTTTGAGGCAGCAATATTAAATAAATTGAGCACAGAATCGCGTTGAGAACGCTGTGCTTTTGCGTTTTAATCTGTGACACTGCTCCCGAGGTTGAACCTTGTCAATCAAGATTGTGGCGCACTGAACGATTCAAATGCAAATGCAGTGTGCGTCTCTAATAGATATAGTATTGAAGTATTTGTGGGCAAAAGTTTGAGTCCCAGTATAGCGCCTGCGTCTTGCAATCAGCTGAATACTGAGAATACCAATCTGCTGACACTTCCGTAAATAACTCAACAAGAAGAAGTCCAATTAAAGCAAAAATTTGATGGTGCATAATCGATTGTAGTGTGCAGCGAGTGGTGGCATTCAAATTGCGATATGTGAATTTTTCTGCGTCGCTGATCCCGTTTTCAAAGAGAGATTACTGCTCACTGAGTGATTCAATTTGAAAAGCAACACGTTGCTTCAATAGATATTTTAATTGAACGCGTGTCTGCTGAAAGTCACGTCCCTGTCAAGCTTCTGAACCTTGCACTTGTGACGTTTTTTACACCCCCCACCCTCTTAATTACCACACCCACCCCTAGATCCATAATATTGAAGATAAACATTTTGTTTCAAAACTATATTAATTTCAGTAAAGAACAATGACATGATATCACCCTTAATCTTATGACAACCCATAGCTCCAACCCCTTCTGGGCTCCACCCCACATTGCATTCCCCCTTCCCCTACTACTCCCTTGTGACTGCCCACTTGCATTACCTCCCCCCCTCCCACTTGTAGATCCACGACCACATCAGTTTGCCCTGCATGTTTGTGTAAGGCGTGGTGTAGTGGAACTAACACTCGAAAGGGGTTAGTGAATACTACTTTAGCCTTGAGTCGGATGGGCCTAAAAGGTAGCCTCAGGCACCACTATTTATATATGTTCAGAGCCTCATCTAGCTAGACCAATACACATCTATCTCACATACTACCATCTCTCTCTCCGTCTGATCCTCTCTAGTCCTGCGCTGCTACTTACCCTTTGGATAACCCTAGGAGGCTGATCGAGTATCAGTTCTGCCACAGTGGACGCTTTGGGTTAGGTTCTAGTCAAATAAAGACAGTAATAAGAGACCATGCAGTGAGTGTAGAAGTGAGAGTGTTACCCAACCTAGGAGAGCTATGCAAAACCTGTGTGCTGCAGGATTGCAATGATGTATGAGTATGTGAAACATGTGAGGGTCTCAGATAGTCTCAACTGCAGGACCGCAATGCCAAACATGCAGTCTGGCCTGCAGGTGTGCTTATATATCACTACTATGGCCTACTATGGCTGACTGTGGTCTACTGTGGTCGCACTCGCCCACTGATGTCGCCACATGTGTGGCTGTCCCCCGCTGGGTGACAGAGAGAGTGTACTCACCTGGGTTGGTCTTGTCTGCGCGCCAATGGGGGCCTTGCCTGGCTGCGGAGGTGGGAGGTCTGGCAAGGCGCACCATGGATTTAGGCTCTCAAACGTCTTCATGCAATTAAACAAAGCCAAATAAGAAAAGCCATGTCAAAGTAAACTAATGAACTTACTTTTGTAGTTGCTCTTGTCCTCATCATCCTTGTCATCATCCCCACCCTTGCCCGCACCTCGGTTGCCCTCACCTTGGTTGTCTTCTTCTTGGTCACCTTCACCTTTGTCACCTTTGCCTTCATCCCCATTGTCAATTATATCCCTGTCAGATGGTGTCTCTTCATCAGTGATAGTGCCTGAAAAATGCAGAAGTTAGTGAGACCAATTAAGTAACAACAGTTGTGATGCATACCTGCTGATCCCCCTTCACCTCCTTCAACTTCTGCCTCAAGATCAAGGTGCTGAGCGCCTCCTGTCAATCAGAACACAAATAAAAACACAGAGTTGTGGTGGCTAACATGGAATCGTAAACTTATGTTGTGGGTGGGGGCCACGACCACAAAGAGAATTCTGCGAAGAGCCTCAGTGAGCAACAAAGGAGGCATGTTGCAAACTACACTCACAATTTTGACAACAGGACAGAAGTTGGACTTGCTCTGTAGAAAGAGTATTTGTTAACATTAAAGGGCTAAATGTCACACTGACATCCAATAACGTGGAGTATATAGTGTAGTATGAGTGTTGGGTATTAGCTGCTGTGCCACTACTGTGGCCGCTGGTTTAGATGTGCACACCTGCAGGACGTGCCCTAAGTTTGGCATCACGTTCCTGCAGGTGAGTTCTATGCACATTACGTCTTGCTATGTACATCTGATCATATATACACGATCCTGCAGTTTGTGCAGCTCACCTAGGTTGTGTAGCACTAAAATCAAAATCAAAACCCAAACTTACTAGCTGGTGGTACCACAATAAGTGGATTCAGTGCCGTGGGAGAGGAGGGTATATTGGTGACCTTCTCGTCCAAGAGGTTACTGCTCTTTGCTGGTGGCAAGTCAATTGGGGCGCACCCGGTGGACATGGTGTAACATAGGAAGTCCTTGTCCTGAATAAATCTAGCAGTATGTGTTAAGAAATCAGAGACCATGGATATATGTAAAGTATATACTATCACTCACCTTTCCAATGTCTTCCCTGTGTCATCCTGTGCCATATTATTGAGGTTAAGAAAGTGTTTCTTGAGGTTGGTCCAGAACTTGCACTCAAAGGCCCATACAGTGCACATGCACCCTAGGAGGGCGCATGCTGTTGCTGCACTGCCTGTTCCTATCCTTGGCAAGACAACTCCATTGCTAGGATTACTTACAAGGGTTATTAGTTCCATCCACAGTGCCAAGGGTACTTGCTGTGTCAAATCCAGGAGTTTCTTCTTGCCGTTCTTTGACTGAGACGGGACTATGTATTTCTGTGAAAAAGTCATGTATATATGAAGTGAGAATAGCAAATCGAGGGCTAATGAACAATAAAGAACTCACCACTACATCAACATTGGGAACTGTGCATGGCCCAAACAGATTCAAGTTAACCCATGTGCAGCGCCAAGAAAAACCACTTAACCATTTGAGCGGCACTGGATATTTCAATGTAACAGCATAGTGGGTGACATCATTTGTGGCAACAAACAGTGTGCTGTTGTTGGAAAGGCTCCCTTTGGAGACAGGAGCAGACTGGAACGCAAAGTGGATGATGGCTGAGGTGGGAGCGCCAGCAGTCTGGTAGTTGGACTTCATAGCTCCAAATTCGGCCATGTCAATTTGCTGATAAACATTGTATCAGTAACGTGTGATGTACCAAAAACCAGACAACTTACCTCAATAAGTACCCCACCTTGCTTCAGAAATTTGTTGAGAGCAATTAGATGGAGACCATGCAGGTTTGCTTGTAATCTTAGTGCCAAAGACTTCAAGAATGTTAGTGGGTCAAAATCGAAGCAACCTACACACAAAACTTACCAGAGTCAATTTGTCCACGTTGTCAGGACTTGAGAAATCAATGACAAAAATGGATTGGGCCGCACCTTGATTTGTTGCAAAGGCTGTAAGAGCTGCCTCCAAGTGATCAGGTTTGTTGATATGGGTGATAGGGAGTGCAACGGGACTTCTGAGCTTGCAAGTCTGCCATTGTTTCTAAAGTACACATGTTAGATACAGGTAATATGAATGTACTGAGGAATTAAAACCTTTCACTTACCTTCTGTTTTTGGGTAGCCTCCGTCTCTTCTTTTGAGGATATAGAAGCACTTTGAGTGTTGTTGTCTTCCTTGCATTCAGCAGTCAGATCAAACTGCAGATATAGCCAATGAATGTTAGCAATGTTCAAATTGGCACTCACTAGTTACCTGCAGTCTCGGGGTCAGCATCTGTGGCTGGCAAATTGGCAGACGCACAGGGATTGCTTGGTATTGTGCAATGTGGTTTGGGTGAAGGGGGGGCATCATGGGGCTGTATGGTGGTAGGTGATGCATTGCGTTAGCACTTTGCAATGGAATCTCTCCTTTCCCTTGCCACCTGTAGAACCTTTGCATGTGATTTCCAGCATGGTGGCCAACTCCACAAGTACTTCTGCACACATGTGTTATTTGGAGGACGTTTGCTACACAACCTAGGTGAGCTGCACGAGCCTGTAAACTGCAGGAACGTGTATATATGATCAGATGTACATAGCAAGACGTAATGTGCATAGAACTCACCTGCAGGAACGTGATGCCAAACTTAGGGCATGTCCTGCAGGTGTGCACATCTAAACCAGCGGCCACAGTAGTGGCACAGCAGCTAATACCCGACACTCATACTACACTATATACTCCACGTTAGTGAATGTCAGTGTGACAGTAGACTCCATTTCCCAAGTGAATGAGAATAACAACGCTTGTTGGGAGGAAGCCAAGATTTGAGATGCCAGTCCTGCACAAATTGGCAAGGAATAGGTTAGTCCCAAGTATGATGGAATTGGACAGCTGACCAAGCGCTTACATGAGTTCTTTGATGCCATTCTTGTAGTGCTCCCAAACTTGCTGGAACGTTCAGAGCAACTTGCCAGTTGCCAGGAAGACGGTATCATTTGATGAATTGTTTGCTACCATTGGAGTGATGATTGAAATCAATTTTGGATATTTAATGGAGGCGGAATTGGGACCAAAAAACCTGCCACTCCATAATGGAGAGAGCCAGATCTCACCTACCAAGATCATCTACCAAACCAACTATTGTCCCCATTCCAGCCACTCTAAAGAATCCCCACTCCATTATGGAGCAGCCTCCACTTCAAATTGTATTTTCATGTAATTTAGAGTTTTTTTCCTGTTTTGACTATGGGATCCAAAAGAGGGTCGCTCCATAAAAGAGCGGGCCCATTTTCACCCCCCAAACCAACTGTTATTGCCACTCTAAAATGCCCCTGCTCCACTATGGAGCAGCCCCAATTCTAGAAAACATTGTAATGTGCTTTAGAGTAGTCTTTCAGTTCATCAATGTAGGACCAAAAAGGTGGGCCCCTCTGTAACAGAGTGGGACTGTTTCCACCTTCCAAGATCACCTCCCAAACCAACTGTTATCACCAGTCTAAAATACCCCGTGCTCCATTACGGAGTAGCCCCTATTTCAAAAAGAAACTTAGTATACTTTAGAGTTGTTTTCTGTTGGTGGTTAGGGGACCAAAAAAGAGGCTGCTCCGTCATAGAGTGGCGTATTATCAAGCCTTCCGTGCCACCATTGAACAAGGGTACAAATGGATCCAGCCACTCTGATAGCAGCATTACCATCTCCAATCATTATGCCTGAATTCATCAATGGTCACGACCCTTCATTGCGCTTCAAGACCTGCCTGACCTCTATCAACAAGGATGTACTGTAGTCTGTGTGTTACAGTTATTGGGGAGGAAACAACAGCGTTGTTTGGGCCAGCTCCTCCACTGCCTGCAAATGTTGATCTCAACAGCAACACGTATTACAGACTGAGGGCATATTTCATCAAACACTCCAAGATTGCTATGTATCTGCAGTTCAAGCATTTTCCAGCCTCTATTGCAAGAGATGGAATGTTATCTAAATGGAAAGACTTCAAACGCAAGGTGATTGGTGTTCCTTCCTGGATTGACATCCGTGTTGCTAACTTTGTAGTCTGACTCCAGTGTACAAAGTACCACATTCTTGACAACAGGCTTGTCTACAGCTACAAAAGCAAAGGGGCTTACTTGTGCTCCACTCATTAGATGAATTGAGTGTGTACCTTCTCTGATTGCATTTTCTAATGACCTAATGAATGAACTATCCCTTTTCTGCAGTTTCTTGAACTCTATAGCCACAAGCACCTGTCCTCTGAGCATGGCACACATCCAGGCGTTAGTTGTACCTGGGAAAGTGTTCCTCAAGCTTCTATGTTGGCACGCTATATCCTATCTTCCATTCCCTCATATCTTGTTGCCTGCAGTGCATCACAATCCATGCTGCACCAAATCCTGTCCCCCTGCTTCCAATCATTACTACGCATCCCAGAGAGATTTACGTCTACAACTTCACCAAGCTCAGCCGCCTTAACATGCTCCTTGCTGTTGCTCACTTCAGCAAAAAGTTTTGGGGCTCCCTTTATCTTCAACACACTGCAGAGAACGTGAAAATATTCATCAGGAACTTGTACACTGATAATGGGCCTCCTGAAAGGTATGTTTTTTCTGTATTTAGTTGCTACTCTTCTAACCAGGACTTTGAGTAGATTTCTAAGTGGCAATGGCAAGGAATTTCAATCAAACATTGTCTTGGAAACACACAAGGAGTTTGGTGTGTGTTGCATCCATGGCAGGCCCTACCATCCCCAGAATCAAGGATCCATCAAGAGGGCTCAGCAAATGGTGAAGCCAAGGGTATGGCATGGAATGCGCACCAAAGGTCTGGACCCGAACCACTGCTCTCTCTCTCAAGGATTCAGATGATATTCTCCAGTCAGTCATCTCAACTTACAACCATGAGTGCCACTTGACAACCAAGTGCATACCCAACGTGCTATTCTATGGCAGGACCACTTCCGGCTTCAATGCACCACCTAGTGTTTGTGACCACTTTGTAGATCGCACTCTATCACAGGATGAGCACCAACAACTCATCACACCTCCTCACAAATACATGGTTGCAGCAGGTGCAAAGGCGATTGCAAGGTAAGTACCTGTTTTGTAGCCTCCTATGTGGGCGCCCCTGACTTTGTTGTAGATCCTTGAATCAGATGGCCCAACTCCCTCAGTACCTCAGCATGGGAGACAGAGTGTTTGTTTGAAAGGTGGTTTGGGGTCTCTGTAAACAGCCAGGACCAGTCTGGGCTCATGCGGCAACAATTGTCAATGTCAACCATGGACAATACCTGTACCAGTTGCAATGGATTCACCAGGGCCCCAACTTGGGTGATGTACCTAGCACACAAGCACAAGGTGGTTCCACAAGCAAAACCTCAGAGCCATCCCAGCAACAATATCCATGGAGGACATTGCTCTGGAAACACTCTCATTGCTTGGAGATGTAGAGGACTTTGAAGTTGAAGCAATTCTAGGATTCAGAGGAGATGCTGGCCAGTTGACACAGTACCTGGTCAAGTGGACGGGATGACCACCTTCTGCGTCAACATGGGAACCAATGTATGTTCAATCACACTCTTATAAATTCATTATTCCTTTCTGACCATCCCTATGTGCTATGTAGAACAAATTGGAACTTTACTTTGGAGGACATTGAAGGGCACATACCAGATCTATTGTTCTACACTGACACTGCAATCTCCACCCTGTTGAAAGCAACAAATTTGGCAGTCCTGGACCCCAAGGCCCCCGCCTAGTCCTCAAAAGGGTCAAAATTGCACCCGTTCATCCCCATTGCACCACCACTGCCACTGACCTCTAACCTGCGCATTGACTTTCAATCCCTCATGGCCACTTCCCTTCTCCACGTATTGTCTCAGTAGTGCTATGAGCAAGCGAGTTACTTGCTCATTTTTAGCAACTCATCACTTGCTTGTTCAGAAAAATTTGGAATCAACTCGTAACTAACTTGCACATTCTTTTTTTCAACTCGCAAGTTGACTAGTGTCACTCAATTTGTATGAGTCAAATACAAACCGCGAATCAAACACCAATTTCAATTCAAATGTTCGAGTAGGAAACTATCAATTACACAGTTTTACTACACAACCTAGGTGAGCTGCACAAGCCTGTAAACTGCAGGAACGTGTATATGTTATCAAATATACATAGCAAGACGTAATGTGCATAGAACTCACCTGCAGGAACGTGATGCCAAACTTAGGGCACGTCCTGCAGGTGTGCACATCTAAACCCACGGCCACAGTAGTGGCACAGCAGCTAATACCCAACACTCATACTACACTATATACTCCACGTTAGTGAATGTCAGTGTGACAAGTTTTACATGTTTTTGACGTCAACTCCCGTTTCCACCTCTTCAACAACAAAAAAGTCTGTATCATTTCCGGCCCCAACGCTGCCCTCCTTTGCCCAATCACATCCCTTGATGCAGAAAAAACCCACTCCAATACCGCGCTGGTTCCTGGAATCCCCAGGTAGTCCCGCGCCATCTGCTGCAGTCCTGGGAGGTTGTCCCTCCCCTTCCAGTACCCAAGCACATCCACCTTCCTGGGTCGCCTTGCCTCCTCCAAGTACCGGTCCACCTTGCTCATCACCTTCTCGTCCTCCTCATCTCCCCAAAAGTTGTCCAACGCGGAACCTGCAGGGTTGGGAGGGGGAACGGGATTCGAATAATACTTATCATATGTGTTCCTGAGAATTTGTTCCACCTCCCGGATGTAATGGGCCTCCCAGCCCTTCTCCCACATCCAAGCCAGCTTGCATGCGGGACGGAGGACTGCGGGGGACGGGGATGGTGAGAATGGAAAAAAAAAACAGTTAGAACATGAACGCAAGGCCAGCAAGGGCGTGCACTCACCGAGGCATAGCATAGACATCCAGGAATCATCTGACCTCCCATAGTACCTTCGTAAGACGTCCATGATGGCATTGCAAACGCCTCCCAGGACGGGCTCATCCGCGAAGTCCGCATCCTCAAGCTTGTCCATAAGCATGTTGAAGAGGGGCACAACAAGGAAGAGAGTGGGGAAGCCTGCGTGAGAGCGAGGGCAAGTGGCTGGGAAACAAGTGGTTTTTTGGGGAGAAACAAATGCACAGCAAGTTAAAGACACCCACCTGCAAGAGGCGGCAGAGCCACTCCAGGTATCCCCATTCCATATCTGTGAGCCTGTATTTCCCCAGAGAGCAATCAGAAGCCAGTAGCTTCTTGACCACTGTCCTGTCCTACAGGATCCTGTTGATGGTGTCAAAGTCCGACCACCAATGGGTTCCCACTGGAGCAATCAGCTCCCGTTCTGCTGCTGCATCCAGAAACTGGTTGCGTAGAGGGCGCGCAGCTGGGGTGAGTGCCGCACCCGGAAAATGAGGGCGTAGACCTGTATTAAGTGAGAACGCAAGAGGGTTGAGAAACAATGACCCTTGAAACCAAAAATTTGCTCACCTTCTTCAAAACATTCCCATCCCCGTCTTCCACTTCCATGTCCTTGTCCACGTTGGGCATCTTCAGTGCGTCCATGCCTGCCCGGGCCTCCAGGTGGAGAATGTGCACAAAACAGCGCTGTCACCATAGCCTCAGGTGACATCCATTGACATGGTATATATAGTGTGAGGTGTTAAGTGCTGTGCCACTACTGTGGTCATGTATTTAGATGAGTNCACCTGCAGGGCATGCCCCAAGTTTGGCGTCACGTTCCTGCAGGTGAGTTCTGTGTGTGCTACAACATATTATGTATGTTTGATCAGATATATACACGTTCCTGCAGTTTACAGGCTCGTGCAGCTCACCTAGGTTGTGTAGCAAGCGCAACCTCAACTCCACCAGGTCAAAGTCCTCATAGACTCCAGCGTCTGCAGCAATGGCGCGCATCATGGTGTTGTTGTTCAACGCATTGACCATTGTAAAGGAGATTGCCTGAAAAGGGGCGAAATGATTGAGAATATTTCATTTGCAAGTTGGCGGGCCGGCAAGCATGAGAACTCACCTTGCCCGTGACTCCCCTGTTCCTCAAAGCTCCCAAAACATGCTCTGCAATGTTTGCTTCAGTGTGCTCTCCTTTCACATGAACAAAGTCCAAAAGGACTTTATTCAAAGTCCAGTCCTGTCCAATCCAGTGTCCTGTGATTGCTGCAAAGGCGTACTGTCCATCCCGTGATGTCCACATGTCCATTGTAGTGCCCAGGCGTGAGCAATTGTCCTGTATTATGAAGATTTCAAAGAGTTCATTAGCAAGTTCTAATCAAAGGGACAACTCACCAAGAGAAAATTGTTGATGACGGCTTCCAGCCATTAGAGCTCCCTCCGAGCATCCAGGCTTAGCATGTCCAGTGAAAGTTGTGGCAGGTCCGGGTTATCTGTGTGGAGCAGCCGCAGAAACCACTTGTTCGAGGGTTCTGTGAGCGGCTGGTCCAAAACGGCGACCCAATCCAACATGGAGTCCCAAAAAAGAGCTTCATCAAAGCTCTGTGGAAAGAAAACAAACCCCTTGGAGGGTGCCAAGTGTGAAAATGGAAGAAAACAAAGGACTCACTGGCGATTCCTGTTTCCGCTTCATGTCTGTGAGCATCAACTGTCCTGCCCCCAGATTCCGCCACTGTTCAAGTCGCTTGAGGGTGTCCAGGTCCTTGATAGTGTCTGCGTGAAAGGCAATGGTGGGGGCGATTAGTGTTGAGGTTGAGTTGTTGTTTGTCATGTCATATCTAGCCACAAAAATTAGTGCGATTCATGCTGCAAAAAGGCTCTGACGAACCCACATTGCCCCCTTGCATCTATTCTCTCCCACTTGAAGGCAGACTGCCCGTTTCCGTGATCCCCACTCCTGTTTTCCAAAGTGTCTGTGGCTGAAAACCCACGATTCTTTCCTCCTGATTGACACAGCGTGCTGGGCAGGTACCCAACCCTCCACAGGGGTTGGAGGAGTTGTGTCACACTGACATCCACTAACGTGGAGTATATAGTGTAGTATGAGTGTTGGGTATTAGCTGCTGTGCCACTACTGTGGCC
>KQ965831.1:72213-180342 GCA_001574975.1 Gonapodya prolifera JEL478
TTCCTGCAGGTGAGTTCTATGCACATTACGTCTTGCTATGTACATCTGATCATATATACACGTTCCTGCAGNTTACAGGCTCGTGCAGCTCACCTAGGTTGTGTAGCAAGTTGCAGATGGCTGCGCAGTGCTGCCATTGGTGTTGGAAGCCATGTGGGGAGGGGTTGTTGCCATTGGGCGAGTTTGAACAAGTAACTTGCAAGTTGCACACATTCAAACTTGCAACTTGCTCAATCTATTTAAACCAAGCTTGCTCACAACTCACAAGTTTTGATTCGCCAAGTAGGCAAGTTTTAACTCGCTCACTCATAGCTTTATGTCTCAGGACATGGCAGCCTTTGAGGATGAATTCAGAAGGTAGGCTAATCAATATTTTTGAAGACCAGTCTTGAACTCAACATTATTTTGTCTTAAGAAAAGTGTTCCAGGTGGTACTGCTCTTGAGGAGGCATCCTACCTCTCTGGAACACAGAACTGCAGTGACGTCATTTTAGATCTGTTCCTATCCACTGGCTATCACCTTGTGGGACAGGCAACAAAAATGGCCATTCCTCTCCTATATCTCCTCTCAAGTCATCTTTCCATCTCAAAACCCCAACCATTTGACTGACGACTTCATTTTGTGGATGAGCCACAAGTTTGTTGACAAGCTGCAAATGGATCTTCAAGACTATCACTTTTTCATGGTCAACAAGGGAAGTTTCCACTGGTATGTTATTGTGATGGACAAGGACGGACATGCACTGGTGGTAGATGCACTGGATAGGAGTGCCAATCCCCACCATTACGATTCCAACTTGGAGGCATGTTGCAATGCATTAAGCCAACTTCTCATGCTGGCGATAACACCATTGCCTAGAAATCGCGTTTGGACTCTGTTTTGGAACCAGGGAGATGGACACAGCTGTGGATTGTTTTCATGTGTGACATTGCTGTTCATTAAGGTACCCATCACTGTTCCAGTGTATTTTTTGAAGGTGCACAGATACCTCTCCCTATGTATCCTTTTGATTTTGGGAAAAGGTGGAGAGAGGATATCTATGTATTCCTTAGAACTGTCATCCCCAATGTGCAGAATGGGACTCCTGGGGTAAACCTAGATTAGATTTGCTAACTTTCTGAATACACATATATCCAAATTGGTCAACAGATTATGGTAAACTTACATCATTTCACAGGTGCATCTTGCATCAATTTAAGGGGTGGGTGGAGCAATTTACAGGGGGTGGGGTGTAAAACCATGACGCATACACCTGCACCCCAACCTATCTTCCCTACTTCTTCAGGAGACTTTTTGGAACGTTTAACTGGTACTGCCAATGTGTCTAGAGTTGAATTTCAGAATGTGTTAGCCACCTTGAGGAGATTGGAAGCATGAGTAGTTATGATTCCAACCTTGTGCTCTCAGGTGCAGGAACTTGAGAGGGAGAACCAAGAACTTTGCCAAGAGCTTGCAGCTGTTGTCAGATTAGTGGGTGCAGCCAAAGATCCTAAGATTGAGCCTCCCACAGAGTATTCAGGGGATACTACAACAGAGAGAGATGCCTATAGATACTGGAGAACTCAAACACAATTATTCCTCCAAGCCCAGCCCCACACATATACTACTCCATATCAGCAAATATATATATTGGATCCCGCCTGAAAAGCGCAGCCAGGACTACTTATATTCACTGGTCCACAATACACTCTATGGAACTCCAACCATATTCTATACCAATTTCACTTTTAAAAGCATTTTGGGAATTACTTGATAGCCTGTTTGATAATTTTGATAGACTGTCAACAGCCAGAGCCCAATTTCTGCAGATCAAGCAGCAGGCAGGGGAGAACTTTGAGGCATTTTCAATTTGATTCCAAGTCCTTTGTGTGGATGCAGGCTTTGCAGCAAAAGATTCAGTTCAAATGCTTGTCAAAGCTCCTTTCTTAAAGCTACAAAAAGCACTAGCCCTCACTGACTATGCCCCAAATAGTTTGGAATCTGCCATTCAGAGGTTGAGGCACATAGATGCCCATGACAGACTTCATTGTGGCACCATGGCTCATAATTCTTGCAAAATACATCCTGGAGCCCCAAATTCTGACAGCAAGTGCTGGGTACAACATCTTAACCTGCAACCCCCTAAAAAGGTTGATCCCAAAGTTGGTGCATTGCAAGAAACTGGAACTACTAAAAAGGGTTTTTGTTAGGCCCTGGGGAACATTGCCACCCTCAGGGCCCACCTTTGGCATCCAAGCAGATGGATATCAGAGTTGGAACAAGCACAAGTAGAAGCAATCTAAGCATGTTGGTTAACTTGAGATTACAAATATACTCAACTTCCATTTCTATTTCTGCTGAGATTGACATTGGCTCATCCATCTATGCACTTATTAGTCCCAATGTTATTTCAAAATACAAAATACCAACAGTCCCACTATCTAAACCTAAGCAGGTTAAACAAATAGATGATGCATATATCAAAGGTGGCATTACTCACATGACTATGGCCTGTAAGACTACCATTGCAGGCCACGTCTGGGAACCTTCCATGTACTTTCTTGTCATGAATATTGGCAATAGAGATGCTTTACTAGGTTTACCTTGGCTTCAAAAATTTAATCCAATTACAAACTGGAAGAGAGGAGAAATTTCCCCATATAAATCCAAATTAGACCTCCCTGTTGCCCAGATAATTCCTTCTATGCCCAAAAAGGGTCCACCATTGCCTGAAAACATTTTCACAATTTATGCTGAATTTTCTGATGTCTTTGATGTTGAAGCAGCAACAGACCTCCCTCCTCTGAGAGGAAAATTTGACTTCCCAATTGATATCAAAGCAGGTTTTCACTTCCCTAAAGCAAGAAAAGTCTACAATCTTAATGCTAAAGAGGATGTTGCACTGCAAGAGCTCCTAAAAGATGGTCTCAATAAGGGCACTCTCCACCACTCCAAATCTGATACTGCACACCGCATCTTTTTCAAAGATGAGGGACATAAACTAAGACTCTGCCATGACCTTTGGAAAAAAATAAAGCAATCCCAAACGACTCCTACTCAATTCCAAATTTGCCAGAACTTGCCAAGTCCATGGCTGGTTTGACTTGGTACACCAAAATTGACTGCACTAAAGCATACCACAGAATTAGGATCCAACCTGGTGATGAATCTAAAGCAGCTTTCCAATGCAAAAATTCTCATTTGAGTCATTAGTAATGTGGGAGGGTTGGAAACCTGCAGTCTCACATTGGCAGAGATTCATGGATGGAATTACTGCAAAGCATCTACAGGTAAAAGTTTATCTTGATGATGCAGGCATAGCTACTAATGGAACTCTAGAGGATCACATTGCGTCAGTTAAATCTTACCTCTCCATTCTTAGAAAAAATGGTTTATATGCAAATCAAAAGAACTGTGTTTTCCATGCAGAGCAAATTCCATTTGGTGGTTATATAGTTGGGAGAGATGGAATTGAGCTCACAGAGGATGCAATGCATGACGTGAATGTACTTCCAAAGCCTACTGGCACTAAGTCTGCCCAAGAAGTACATGGTCTTTCACAGTGTTACAAGAATTGGATCCCAAGATTTGATGAAGTAATACAGCCTATACATGAGCTTACAAAACCATCACCAAAATTCCACTGGAGTCAAAAGTGTGAAGAAGCATTCACACTAATTAAACAGCTCATAGCAAAAGCCCCAGTCCTCAGACCTGCAGATCCAACAAAGCAATTTATAGTTTACACTGATGCATCTCCTTATGGTCTTGGAGCAGTGGTAATGCAGACAGATCCCTTAACCCAATCTCTTCAGCATGTGGAGTTCTGGAGCAGAAAGCTTAAACCTGCAGAAAGAAACTATTCAATAAATGACAAGGAATTACTTGCAGTAGTTAAAGCACTTAGGAAGTGGAGACATTGGCTTTCAGGAACTTCTATGCAGGTGGAAATTAGAACAGACCATAAAAATCTGATGTATTTCTTAAGTCAGAGATTCCTTACACCCTGTCATGCACATTGGGCAGTTGATCTTGGTGAGTTTGACTATGTTATTCAGCATGACTCCAAAACAAAGAATAAAGTAGCAGATTGTCTCTTTAGGAACCCCAACTATACACGAACTGCAGAAGAGAAACAGAGGGATGGAACACAGGTACTTCTCCCAGTGGAACATTTTCTACCAAGACCACCTTATGCAGTAGAAAGAATAGCTGTAATTAAGGGTACAGGGGCATCTGCTGTAGTTTTGGAACAAGTCACAGATGAGCAGAAGAAACTAGAAATCTGCAAAGCATTCCATGACCATCCTAGTGTTGCCCACCCAAGCTTGGCACGCACTGAGCTGCAATTACAAAGGCAGGATATGATTGGGAGGGTCGCAGAAAGTATGTGGAGCAATACTGCAAGTCTTGTGAATCATGCCAGAGAAACAAACCTGATAGAGGGCAGCCATTTGGTGAACCTACCCCCCTATCAATTACTGAGCAGCCTTGGACACACGTTGCTATGGATTTTATAGTTAATCAGCCTCCTTCAGAACATAAGGGTTATACTTATGACTCCATCTGGGTTGTAGCAGATAGGTTGAAAAAGGGTGTCCCCTTTGTTGAATGCAATGAAAACATTACAGCTGTTAAATTAGCAGAACTTTACATTGATAGAGTTTACAGATATCATGGACTGCCTCTTGATATAGTTTCTGATTGTGGTCCACAATTTATTGCAGAGTTCTGGAATACCTATTGGAGATTACTTGGTGTTCATTGTTCAAAATCGACTGCATTCCATCCACAAGCTGATGGTCAAACAAAAAACAAAAACCAGCAGTTAGAAGGTGTGGAGGGTTTGCTGGGTGTTTGGCATTTGGGACAGGTTGGAGGGTGCAATGCTGCAAAAATCACTTGCCAAGTGTCACACATGTCATTTACCACCAAAACATCCTAAGTGGCATGTCAATCTGACAACAATTCTTAAGCTTGCATTTCCCCTTGCTCTAATTAAATGCTAGTGCTGACTTCACTATCCCAAGAATGTCCCCATTCTGTGATGATGGGCTGTTTTGACACAACCAGAAATGTTTATTGGACATGACACAAGAAAGATCTTGGTGGTGTCAACAGGATATGCCTCTGTGTGAATGTGAGGCAGGCATGGAATCATTTGACCAAAGCATTAAACCATCTGTCACCAGCAGTACAAAAGGTTTGTGGGTATGGTGAGACTTGCTGCTACAACTTCCAGACTGGGATTGTTTCTCATGGAGCAATGAGAGGACGCCTGTCACATTCCTCGTGTGTGATGATTCAAAAGCTTTGACTCATTTGGGACAAGTTCAAGAGAAGTATGGACCCTATATGTGAGTTGGAGAACAGCAGAGAGAGCTCAGACAACTGCAAAGTTTGTGGTTGATACTAAAAATTTTGTGTACTTGGCTGCAATGAAGTACTATTAGTGTGGGCTCAAAGCAAGCAAGGGAGGGGTGGAGCAAGTGGAACAGCAATTTCCTCATCTGTCACTTATTCACTTAGGTAGTCATGGAAATGATGTCTTAATTCTTTCATGGAGAATGACATCTCAAAAAATAGTGAATTTTATGTGATTTATTTGCTAAATGATTTCCATTTTTGGTATTCTCATGGAATAATCTGCTGGGTGGTGACGTTGATATCAACACTCACCTGCACAATGCAATCCCTATCCCCAATGATGGACTCTTTAAAACCCAGCCTAAATTGGGTCTGGGACATTTTACATACAAGGGTGACTGCAAAAGCCTGGTCAGACATGCTGCCACAAGCAAAAGTGGAGAATCTGCAGCCTACTTGTTTCAGTGAGAAGAAGTTTTATCTTGTTCTCACATGGCTTTACTCAAAAGTGGACAAGTTAAGAAGTGTATCAGTCCCTCTAATCACACAATCCATCTCTGTTTGGTTGACCATTGGAGTGACGGATTGACAGCAATACATTGCATTACCTACCACTTACTTTTCTTGGGAGAAATTACCACAATAGCTGGGGAACTGATAAACATCACCATTTATGTGTCAAAACCAGACATGCAAATCAGGAGAACAGGTGTGGTGCATGGACAGCATTGCGCATTTGTGTTAGCCAAACATCCTGCTTAGCCTTCACAGTCTGCATCACAAATGTTCCTGATGTAGCAAGGACAAGAAACTCTGATGCTGCCCCTTGCTTCACCCAAGAGACAAAAAACTTTGAGGTCACCAAGCCACTGACAGATAGGCAACTTGTGCTGGAAGGGTAGCCACATACATCGCAGATCAGTAAATAGCCATGAGTTTTAGACTGCCTCAAACTTCTAACTTTGTGTGTTATCTTAACAAGGCAAGGCAACCAATGCAAGCTCCCAAAATTGTGACAACAGCAGAGATGGGATGCTTATCACACAACCTGAGTTGTCTATGGGACTTGCTGATACTAAAGGGTGTTTTGGCAACAATTCTGTTTGCCAGTAATGTCAGGCAGGCATGGAACCAGTTGACAACACACAAGTGAGGCATGGTCCGTGGAATTCACATGCACACATTTGTGTGACGGTGCCTGCACGTCTCCTAACCCCAATGAAAGTTGCCAAGGGGGCAGTTTAGTACCAGCATGGCCACCGCCGCGCCAAAAAAGAAAAGAAAAGCATGTGCGTCTAAAAATGGTGTACGGCAGCCAAGTGCTGGTGGTCGAGATGGAAATGCAGTTGGTTGCGTAGTGTGAGTGCCAAACACAACCTATTCCACATTTCAAGCAAGACAGTGATCGTTTGCACAATTAACGTCATTCCACTTTGACTTCACTTTGACAGGTGCACTCATTTGGGATAACGTTCAAAAGAGTGCAAGGGAAATTGTATTGTCGCAACAAATTTCGAGCTGCATGCGCTGTTCGCGTGTGGCGCTGGGGACGGGCCATCACGTCGGGAAGGGTTGTGGTTTCTGTTGTGCAGCAGACCGCTGAACATTGACCGTCTTTAAGGAGACCCTGTAAAGGCTATCTCCCCCCGCCCTGACGTCCACATATTGAATTACTCGGCGTTTGTGTGGCGGGACCGCATCAAAGTGCGTGCACATCATGTGTGCCCGATCACGGGCGGACGTTTGGACGTTGTGCAAAAGTTGGGTTTTGGCGAGACATGATTATAAGTGACTGAAGACAAGGCTGACGCCAGTTCGCACCCCACTCAAGTTGTGACGGCACCCAAATTAGAGTCCAAAACACGGGGGAAATGAGACCCCTAGCCACAAGTGTTGAGCGATACAATGGTACACAGAAAAAGAGTGCTTAATCAATGCTCAATCGCACCACTTGGTGTGATTTGACCCTCTGCTACGGCACAACCCAAAGAACAAGGACGACGGGAGTGACGCTCCTTTGCGCGAAGCAATCCCCGAGGAGGGGGTTGTTTAAAAAATTGTCTTAAAAAAATGGGATTTTGCAAGCCCTGGACTGGTCCAACGTCCCTTCCCGACAAAGTGTAATGACGCTGACCATCAAAGTTCAAAAAGAACTATGCCGACATCTGAAAGTTGACGTCACCGTAACAGTTGTTCGACAACTGTGGAAATCCTACAGTTCCCTTGGAACGTCCAAAAAGAACCGTGAGAATTGCAGCAAGCAGGGTTCACCGCCGTCAGATGGCAGATAGCATGTGGCACCACCGCTGCAAGATAGAGATGGTCCAAACTCGCGCGTGGCTCCAACAAAAACAAAGAAGAAGTAGCTCAGGTCGGGACCGTGTCGATAGGAGACTGTCGGCAGTACATTACACTGCGAACATTTCGCGCCACCGTGGAAGACCAGCCTGATAAGTACACACCACAACACCACAGCAGACGAAACATAAATACTGCGACGAGCAGTGCGGGCTCTACGACTTGGGATGGGATATCTACTAGAACCAGGAGGGGCAGCGGGCAGCGTCCGGCAGCGGTGCTCGGGGGGTCTATTCACCTGGAGACAGCAACTCGGACCCAGCACATAGCAATAGAGCGGCACAAAATAGGGGATTTGTTACAGCGACGGAGGCGTGAGGTGAGGAAGCGAGGGAGGTGGACAAGCCGGCAAAGGAGAGTCAAATCAATACACTGACACCATTAATCTCCACCACACACATGTCGCACATAGCTACTTGGCAACCTCCGGAATCCTCCCCTCCACATCGCCACACATCCCCTGCACCGCCTGCGCCATCGCCTGCGTCACTTTTGCGATTGTTGCCGGCTCCAACATGCTCGTTCTGTACCGCGCAACGCCGATCGTCATCCCGGGCATCGGAAACACCTGCATCAATATATCATGCGAGGTCCACATCAACACCTCGGTCGTCACGTCCACGCGTGGGACCACCGTGACGCCCCCCGCCGGGTCGAGCGCGAGGGCGGTGTCGAACCGGTTTATGTTGAGCGCGACCCGGCTGCCGGCGGGGTTGATGCAGGGGATGTAAAGCATGCGCCAGGCGGCGCGGTCGTTGAGGAACTCGTGGGCTTTTGTGAGGGCCGTGCGGTACGTGTCGGTGTCCTCGAGGGTGAGGGAGCAGGCGTCGCCCCACGCAAGGCACCCCACGACGCGCTTTGCGGCGTCGGAACGCCGCCCGCTGCGTATCATTTGGAACCCGACGTCCGAGCGGGCGGTGGCGGCGCGAAGGCCGAGTGCGAGTGCGACGAGGTAAGGTGCCGAGGGTGAGAGCGAGAGGGTTTTGGTGAGGGTGGAGAGGGAGGCGGTGAAGCCGAGGGGGAAGACGACGCGTGTGCCGGCGGGGTTTGTGTGGTCAGAGTGCAGGAGGGAGGCGTCGGGGAGGAGGCGGAACCCGTCGGCGGGGTATGGGCTGAGCAGCGCTTGGTGGTGTTTGGCGCGCTCGGCGTCGAGGAGGGCGGCGACTTTGGGTGCAATATCGCGCGGTTGGGCTGCCTGAGGGAGATCGACAGCTGCAGTGTCGGTTCCTTTGACTCCCGCCGCGTACAAGGCCGCCACCTCGCCTAGCGCGATCGCAAACGAGTGCCCGTCCATGACGACGTGGTCCCCCTTGTACACGAGCCACCAGCGCGTGTCGGAGATGTCGATCAGGGTCGGGACCACGAGTGGCGGGGTTGAGCGGTCAAAGGGGACCTTGAACGTGTCCTCTGCGAATTGGCGGGCGGATTTCTCGGCGTCGGATTCCCCCATGTGTCGCAGGTCCTTGCGCTCTAGGTGGAACGTGGACGCTGATGCCGGCTGCACGATTCGCTCCCAGTTCCCCGCGGCGTCCTGGACGAATGCCGTCCGAAATGCGTCGTGGCGCTGACCGATTTTCTTGAATGCGTCTGCGAACACGTCGACGTTGAGGTTGCCGCGGATCTCGTGGACAAACACGACGGAGTGCGAGTACCCGTCGACCGCCCCGTCTTTCAGAAGGTGCAGCTCGTTGAACAGAACGGGGCCGCGGAACGGAGAAGAGGAAGAGGAATCTGCAGAAGACATGGCCGATTCTCGCGTGGAGAGTGCAGAGGGAGACAGACACACCTTCGGCTATTCCTCCGGCACAATACCGCCGCCAGGTCAAGCAGTTTCGCCGAACATGATTCGATTTAGATGTATACATTCATACACCTAGCAAAAGCTAATATTAACTCAAACATCTGACTGCTATCAGATATCTGCGCTTATTTCACTATCGAACCGGAGCAAAGTCGGGAGCACATCCAGCACATTCAACGCCAGCAAAAACGACGCATAGTACTTGATCATCTTGAAGCTGTTGAGGTTCTTATCGATCTGCTTCCCGCTGACCGGAACATCCTCCTCCAGACCCGTGCTCACATCAAACTTCAAACACTCGTCAAACACAAACACACCCGGTTCCCCCCGACGCTCGACTTTGATGGTTTCCCAGTCGCGAATGAAGTTCGCTCCCGTGATCACATTCCTTCCCGACGCGGCAAACGCCAGCCGAAACTGGACCAGCGCCGCTTCCTCGTCTGGGATCCAGTCGCGCAGCGCCCTCGCTACGGCGTCTCCACGCAGCTTCTGGACGTGCACTCTCAGCCGCTGCGTGTAAATCTTGGCCATCTCCACCTTTTCCGACGGACTCATCTGCACGGCACCGATGCAATACGCCGCATCACAAAACGGACTGCCTCTGGTTGCGGGCTGCCAATCCGCGCAAATCATCTTCACGTCCGGGTCCGACACCGAATCTGGCACATCAATGGGCTTGGTGAAAAACGGGTTCCCCGAGTGCGCGTCTCCGTGCAAAAGCGTGAGTGGACCGGCGGCAAGGTACCCCAACAAGGCGGGCATCACCCTAACAACCGCGTCGCCCATCTTCGTATCCTTCACCTCATCGAGCATCAGAGCACGGCCCTTGCCCTTGATTCTGGCCCACCCGGACGAACATAGATATGCGTATTTGTCGGCGCCGTCCGAGATGAGAGATTCGGTGAGACTGCTCAGTTTAGGCGAGGACGGCGCCGATGCCGTTTCGCCATGAAACTCCACGAAGGACGCGTGCATCCAGGCGTAGCGGTCAAGGATCGTGCGCACTTGGTGTACAGACGAGGCGCAATGGTACCTTTTTCGGGGAAGATTTGTTGCATACCTTCACAAACTCACACCGTAATGGAGAATGAAACACCTTCAACGCACCTGTAGTATTCAGAAAGATCCTCCATGACCAGCGTCGCCTCGCCCGTCACCCTCGTCACCCCCCCCCCCCCCCCATAAAACTTGGGCACCCTCACGACCCCCCCACCCCACGCGTCGAGCGCGCCATTCGCAGTGGCAGCCTTATAGAATGCAACGTCGGTGACTCCGGCGTTCGAAAGCGTGTTTGAAATGCGGTGAGCGAGTGTGTGAGTTTTGGCGGCTTTGAGGACGAGGGTTTGGGGGAGGTCCATGTCGACGGCGCCGACGCCGGCACCGGTGCCGGCCGGGCGGGGATCGGTGTGTGCGTGTGCGTATGTGATTTGAATGCGGTAGAGGTCCGACGTAGTCCCGTTGCTTGACCCCGCGAGGGGCTCCATCGTTAAGTCCGCAACGTGGACCTCAGCGCCAGGTGCCGACTTCAAAGCGGGCATGCTGGCCAGGGACCGCTCCAAACCCTCGCTCGTGACCGTGATGTTGGCCACGTGCACGGCTTTTGCACCTCGCGTGCGTGTGCTTTTGCGACGGACAAGCGTTTGGAGCGCCAGTGCGCGATGGATGAACCGCGATAATTCGTACACGAGGAGGCTTAGACAGGCTCGGACGATGGCGGGTATGAGGGAGATGTAGAAAATGTGGGGGGAGGGCATTTTGCTGGTCGGGAATTTTCTGTCGTGAATGGAATGGAATGGCGGTTTCATCAGGTCGTCAACCCACCCCGCTCCGCCCGATACCCGTTGATTGGGGTGCAGGTCACTCACCGTCTGTTCTACTCTTACTCCTGCTCTTCTCACTCGACTGACTGAGTCAAGGTGGGTCGCGTCACGTTTGGGTAAAAGGTTCGTTCAAGGTGCCAGCCTGCCAGGTCTGGTGCCGAGCTCTGCGGGGACACCTCAAAAGGTGTGAGTGTATTTTCGGAATTGCGGGGGGCGAGACGCACACGACAATTTACAGCGGATTTCAGTAATCCAAGTCCATCATGCCGCTATGATTCCAATTTTTCGATCATTTGCATGTCTTCGCTTTTCCTTTTCCTGCGGAGTTCAACCTCGTCCAATTAGGGTGATCACCAGTCGGACTTGTCCCGACAGCTACTCGCGATCTGATACAACTACGTCTATATCGCACTCCCGTCTCATGCGCATTGGAGTGTCTTTCGGGGATGTCAATTCGAAATCGAACCCAGAGGACATAAGCACTCTCTCCCGCTGTGATGATGCCCCAACCGTTTATATAGCTCGACATAGTTTTATGTATTACTTCCTAGCCAATCAACATTTTGTAAAGTTGTCGTCAAAGTCTTAGCGCTTGGCGCCAAGATGTCACGTCATCAGTTTGCTTTGGTGCCGCCACTGGATCGTCGAAAATCGGTGTCACTTATTTTGCAGATAAGATCGCAGATGTACGAAACAAGCACTTACAGGAAGCTTTGCGCGAAGGATCCCAATTGCGCTCCCACATCACCACCGAGCTTTTCCTGGATGAGTTTGACGAGGGAGTCGGCGTCTAGATTTTCCAAGAGAGGAGCAGACGGGTAAATGCAAGACAGATGAGGTGAAACCGAAAGATTTTAGAAACGAGACAAAGCAATAACACAAGTTCGAACTCACTGAGGTGACCTCCACCTTGGACGTCCTTGGGAGAAAGCTGCGAGAGGAGTCCTTGAACGGCAGAGAGGTCAAGACCGGGGGGAAGCTTTGCTGTAGGGCGATCCAATTGCGAGATGTGATATGCACGTGCACAAAACAGGCCGTGTTCAGGGACACGTTGTGCAGTCGCCAAGAGACATGAATCGAGACTCACACGCAAGCTGCTGCACATCGATGTGGCTCAAGAAGTCCGGCAGCTGGATGTTTCCTCCCTGTCCTCCGGCTCCGCCAAGGGCCGATTGGGCAGTTTTGAGAACAGACCCGAAGTCCAATCCACCAGCGGCTGCTCCCCCCGAAGCGCCTGCTCCGGAGAACGAGGACAAAGCGTCGCCAAGACCAGCGGACGATGCCAGCCCGGCGAGTCCACCAACCGGGGCCGAGGTTTGGTCGGCTGCAGAGAGCTGGTCTGCTTGGTTGGACGCCGCCGCAGCCGGCTGCTGGAAGGCAGATGAGGCGAGTTTTCCGAAATCCATGGCTGATTCACTCCTGTGTGTGTGTTTTCGGTTGTTTATAAGTCCGGAGAGAGCCCTGCTTGGCGCAGCCACGGCGGCAGAACCTTTAGAAAAAAAGGAAAAAACAAGATGCCACCCGATTGCCCCCGTCCCCCTCCTGTGGTTCGGCTCGTAAATGGGCAACGTTTATGGAATCTTTTCCCCTCGAAGTCTCTGCGCGAATTGTATCCTAGCTACAAATCGAAGCATAGGACAGTCAATAGAGGAAGCTTGGCACGGCCTCTCCTGCAGGAGATAAAACACGCAAAGCTTCCCAACCTAAATGTGGTAAGCTGCTGTTTACATAGCTTCGAGAATTCTAGAATTTATCCACACGGGTTTCCGAACGTTGCATCTGTACCAAAGTACTTATTGATCAAGACACAACGATAAGGGCAATTGCTCACAATCCTGCATTCCCACCCTAGCTCAGATTACCAAGCTCAAACTGACTACTCATTCAAATGACTACGACTACGCGACCGTTCCATGCTCGCGCTAGCAGTCAGGTCGCCTTCTGCAAAAGCCTCAGTGTACAGGTTCGCAGCAGTTGCCAAGTTCACCTCCATCCCGCCACGGCCATCCTCGTACATTCCCGCGAGTCGAGTCTTCGCCATGCACCAGAGATTACGCCTGTAGCATTCCGCTGCTTTCTCATCGTCTTCGACTCTCCCACCCCATCCAAACTCGAAGAGTATTCCAAGCGCCGGCCACGAGGGAGCACTTCCGTTTCTTGCCGCCACCCTCGCAAATAGTTACTCTGCCGCGACGATGTCAGGGTCACCACCTTCGATGCTGTTCATGTGAAAGAAATGTGCGAGACTCAATTGGCTGAACGCGTGGCCCTCCGCTGCAGCTGCAATGAAGAAGTCTTTCGGAAGTCCCAAATTCTGTGGCACTCCTTGTCCACCAAGGAGCATCCACGCAATATTGTTTTGCGCGCCTGTAAAACGAAGATTAGCCGCATTCTCGTACCACATTGCGGCCTCCTGCTCGTTTTTTGGAACGTCCTGTCCACTTGCATACATGCTCCCAAGAGTAAACTGCGCCTCTTTCAGGCCTTGGTTGGCCGAACTCCGGTACCAATAAACTGCCTTGTCGGTGTCCTTGAGTCCACCACGCCCTTCATCATACACGTTGCCGAGGGCAAACTGTGCTTCCTTGACACCTTGCTCGGCCGCTAGGTTATGCCACCTCACCGCTTCGATCTCATCCTTATGCGCACCCCCAGCATTTTCAAATACATTTCCAAGGTTTTACTGAGCCGACGCGATGCCTTGGTCCGCGGCTTTCCTGTACCACTTCAACGCCTGTTCCACATTTGTGACAAAGCCGCCGCGCCCATCTTCGTACATTCTTCCAAGATTGTTCTGCGCTCCTGCGTTGCCACGATCAGCTGCTCTTCCGTACCACAGGATCGCTTCGCTTTCATCTTTGTCCACACCCACACCATGTTCAAACATCCTCGCAATATTGGTCTGGGCAGAAGCATCGCCCTATTTAGACGCCGCTGTACCACTTGAACGTCTCTGTTTCATCATTTGCAACTCCACCACGACCATCTTCGTACATCCTTCCCAGATTGTTCTGAGCGCCAGAGTCCCCCTGATGAGCAGATTTCATGTACCAAACGACTGCGATCTGTTCATCTTTTGGAACCCCTTCTCCGTTCTCGTACTGGAGACCAACCTCAAACTGAGCTGCTGCATTACCACCCTCAGCCGCTTTCCTAAGCCAAAGTGCAGCAGTGCTCTCGTTCTTAGGTTCTCCTTGCCCATGTCTGAAGCACTTGACGAGATTGTAATGCGCCCTGGAATCACCGTGTTCAGTGGCCACCTTGTACCACTTTACTGCTTCTGCGAGGGGCTTGGGCGCACCTCGCAGGTTGCTGAGTCCGATTCCGCTGAGGCCACCCTCCACACACCGACACGTCAACGAAATCACACGCAACCACCTCTCATAAGCGGATAAGACATAGCGTAAATTAGAACTTAGGCGATTTATAGACGACTTTGTATCTGTTACAAAGGAAGCTCAGCTCTACCCAAAACTAGCTCTGCTTCGGAACCCCCCCGTCGTCACCCCCTGGTCACTCGGTGTGACTGCCTGTCTCGTACTCGTACCCCGTGTTTCACCCATACTCGTTATCTGCACGCCGCCTGCGTGCCCCCCGGCCTTCCCCGTAGACACTCCGCAGAACCCCCCGCGACCGCTCCCCCTGACACTTCAATCTCGTCCTTCACCAACCCACCCCTTCCGGTGGCAAACATTCGCCCAAGGTTGCTCTGAGCACCAGCGACACCCTGTGCGGCGGCCCTCCTGTGCCAATATGCTGCCGTCACTTCGTTCTCCACCACTCCCTCCCCATGATCATAGCATAAAAACAGATTGTACTGGGCGTCAGCGATTCCCTGGTCTGCAGCCTTCTTGAACTAACGCTACGGCCTCACTATTATTCTTAGTCACACCTTGTTTTGTAGCAGACACCGAGATTGTTCTGAACCATGGCGTCATTCTGGTTTGCTGCCTTGTGATACCATTGGACTGATACAAGCTCGTCTTTTGCTACACCTTGCCCATTAGCGTAGCACACTCCTAGATTGTATTCGGCGTTTGCATAGCGCTTATCTGCAGCTCTTGTGAACCACATGACGGCCATGATATCGTCCTTCTGAAGTTTGCGCACAGCAGTCCTATGTTGAACTCCGCTGCTGCTTTGCCCTTATTGGCAGCCTGCAAGAACCACTCGCAAGCTGATCTTGCGTTCTTCTTCACACCGTGCCCATGATAATAATAGTCTCCCACGTCACAGATGGCATCCACGATCCGTGATCAACTGCTGCATTTTTGCACCATTAAAAGAGATTTCGAAATCCTTTTCACAGATTCCAAAACCGCTTTTGAAAAAGAAGTAAAGTTGATCTTGAGCCATCCCGTGACCAAATTCAGCTGCGCGAAGGTACACTTTTGACGCAATGTCGAAGTCTTGTTCATGTCCATCGCGGCCATAGTGGGACGACCGTCCCAGAGCAAAAAGCGATCCCACGTCTCCATCCAGATGCTCGGGCGTACCGTTTTTTTACTCCATAACATTGGTATCTGATCGTTCAGGTCTGCATATTTGTACGTCCAAAATTGTAGGTGACACCGTAACACGAGATGTCTGTTAGTCGGATTTCAGTTGTGCAAGGAATGCATTTCACTTAGGAAGGGCGCTCACTTGGATTGTGACGCCAGCAGTCCTTCATAAGCGATTCCAATTCCTTCGGCATGTTGTCTTCGGTGGTAAGCTCAGTCCTAAAATGTGGATCGTGTTCCATTTCAATCCAAATTGCCTCCAGCGAAAGCACAGCGAAGGGACTCTTCCCCGGCCAAAGCAACAATTGCAAAGTCAGACGATCTCAAGACCTTTTCACGCTCCACTTACCATGTATATAAACATTGAAAAAGCGTATACGTCATCTGCCTTTGACGGCCCGGCTCCCAGTAGCAATCGCTCCGGTGACATGAATCTGGCCGTTCCGGCACGTTCCCCAGTTTTCTCACCGTGGGAAGACTCCACGTACTTCAAAGAACCAAAGTCAGTCAGAATCCCCACGACTAGAATCGTCTACAAGTGCGTTATCAGGCTTCAGATCCGCATGGATGGGCGTGAAGGTACTCCATGGCTTGTGAATATCCAAAAGCTAAAGTGTTCTGGTGATTGATGTCAATAAAGGTTATAAATGTACGCAGGACTCACAATTAGGAGGACTTCATTTTGCCGATGTGGTTCATTCCGATACTGATGAAATTTTCTTAAATACTTCACAGGACTGCCATTCTCCATGATTGGAGACAGAAACGCGTAGCCATTTTCCCTTTTCACGATGCCATACAAGCGAAGGACGTGTTTGGAATTGGTGTTGAACCAAATGGTTGCTTCGTTCTCAAACGACTGACCACAAGTTCGGCGGCGACGTTACTGAGAATTCAAGCAGCACAATTAATTATAAACACCTTCCTCTCGTATCCCGGTCGGAATCTGACAACCTTGACCGCGACATTAATGTATCCGTACCATTTGCAACGGTAGACATCCCCAGAACCCCCTTCCGCGAATTTGTCGAATATAGAGCATGAAAATTTGATTCTTTCACTTCCCAGTCTTTGGGAGTACCGAGAAGCCCGGTCCCACTGAATAAAGGCTTTTCTCGTTGGCTGGAGGAGCTTGACGCCTGGTTGTTGCCGAACTGTATATCAAAGGGCGCGGACATGACAGCCGGACAGCCATCACGGATGGGAGGAGTCTTATCTGCCGGATATGATTACAAAGCGATTGGAGATGGGATCGAAGGGTTCTTCACTTGATAACAGTTACCTACGAGGATGGTGTCGATCGAAGGATCACATGTGAGGCAGATCCACTCAATCCTTTCCTCAGGGTCGCTGCTGGCCGAAAATACTGGATGGGAAGCATCGGAACTTCCTCTCGAATCCCCGGACAAAAGCCTTGGCCATGGCCTGTGAGTAAAAATCTTCCCCATCGCGAATGTCCAGGCCGGGGGATCAGCACAGTACAAAGAGAAGGATATCATAGAAGAGACTTTGTACTTGATTACAAATACTTCAACATTATGGGCATACTCCCATCTTGCTTTCGAACGTATTCAAAGCACCAAGCACCTCCAGCTCACCGAGAGCACGAAGCAAGATAGCAAGATACTTGATCACTTTGTATTTGTTGTCCCTCTTGTTGCTTTTGGACGCATTTCCCGGCAAGGCTTCCTCCGCTCCGGTCTCAAGATCAAGCTTCAAACAATTGTCGAACACGAGCACACCTGGCTCTACCGCAGTACGAGCAACGTGGATATTTTGCCAGTCGCGGAGGAAAGCGGCTGCTGAGAGGACATTTCTCGCTGCCGCTGCGAACGCAATCCGAAACTGGAAAAGGACCGCTTCCTCGTTTGGAATCCAGTCGAGCAAAGCACGGGCCACAGCGTCACCGCGCAGCTTCTGGACATGAGTCTCAAGTCGTTCCGCGTAAAACTTTGCCATCGTGACAAAGCCGGAGGATTCCATTTGTGCCATGGAAATGCAATATGCAACGTCAGAGAAAGGGTTCCCGGTAGTGGCGGTTTGCCAATCCACGCAAATCATCCTAGTTTCCAAGTCGGAGACAGAGTCTGGAACATCGATGGGTTTGGTGAAAAACAGGTTCCCAGAGTGTGCGTCTCCGTGCAGCAAGGTGCGGGGACCGTTGGACAAATATCGTAACAGCTGGGGCATCAGCCTCACAATGGTGTCCCCAGTTTGAATGTCTCTTTGCGGATCCATCATGATTGAGTGGCCTTTCTTCCTCACGGGTGACCATCCAGTCGAGGATAAGGCCGTAAATATGGGTGCAGCGTCCGCCAGAACAGCACTGGTGATTCTGTCAAGATTTTATGAAGCCTGAGTGTCCACACCAAATTCCAGGAAACTGGCGTGCATCCAGGCATATCGATCAAGAATTGTGCGCGTCTGATGGACCGACGACGTGCTATCATATCTGAAGTGGAGGAGGTAGCTAGCATTGACCGTGCTTGTCAAGGAAGGCTGCCGACATACCGGTAAAACCCCGAGAGATCCTCCATGAGAAGAGTGGTCTCTCCAGAAATTAGCGTTACGTTTGTTGAATAGATTTTGGGAACCCTCACGAGACCTTCTCCCCAACCATCAAGAGCACCACTGCGGAACGCATTTTCGTAGAACGATGCCTCCGTCGCTCCAACGCCTCCGAAACCTGTAGCGATGCGTTGTGCAAAAGTGGCCGTCTTAGAGCTTTTGCACACCAACGTCTTTGGAAGCGCGGGTTCCAGGGAATCACTGTCGCCGACATATGTGAGTTTAATCCGAAATAGATCCGATGTGACACCGTTCCACGTGCCGAGTAGCGGCTCCACTATGAAACTTGATATTTGGGGCTGTCCCTTGAGACATGGCGTCCTCGAAAGGACTCGCTCTAGGAAGTCCGGAGTGACCGTAATGTCCGAAATGTTCACCTTCGGTCCCCGTGTACGGCTAGCGACAGCCTGGTATGCCCGTTTTGCGAAGCGCCAAGGAACGTGAACCAAGAATCCAAGAGTTGCGCGGACGATTGCAGTCAAGAGGAACACAACGAGAGCGGGAAAGGATGGCATTTCCTGTTCACGCAGTTCAGATTTTAATCATCTGGTTGGTCGGGCGATTCTGAACGATTCGGCTCACTCGTATAGTCGAGGTGGGTCAACAGCCAGGGTTTGAGAGGTGGGTCCAGTCAGGGATATGTTCTCTTTGAATTCGTACCGGCGGGAAACGACAGATGAGGGCGATAGTGGGGAGAATGTGACAGGACTTTGACCAGAGTTTGATTCAGTGGAAAACAGAACTTGGATGGCGAAGGGTATCCAGCACCCGGAAATACTCCGTGTATACATACATCAAAAGCCCTTTCCGTTTAGATTGTCGTGGGAGAATAACAATTTCGAGACGAGTTGGTTCTGACGAATGCAATCGTCGTTTTTGTTTTGAGTTTGGTATTTGTCACAATCACCATGGATCGGGGATATTTCGGGGATATTATTAGATGCACAAACAACCCATCTTTGAGCAAGAGAATGTTGCTGGAAATCATACATTTTCGTTGATTGACTCTACAAATTTGATTTCTACAACTTTGGTTGCGACGCCGTTTGCGGCTTCGACTGGTCGACGTAATGCAGGACGATGTCATTGTACACCTTTTTCATCACGATGCGCTGGGCAGCAAAGGTGGAGTTGGCTTGGCGTTTGAAGAGTCTACGGGGTGGAAAGGACGGGGTGGGTTGCGAACACATCATGATGAATGAATGATGTAGATATTTCGAGAAAAGGCAAATAGCGGTGAATCCCCAACGTAGATGTTGCTCACCGTGCATGAATACCCTGCGCTATAACGGCTCGGCGGAACATGCCGAACGCAACCTGCAACCCACAGACACAGTCCAGCTCGTCGACGTACAATCCTGCACAACAAACCAAACGCCACTCACCGCATAATCCCACCCTTCAATCGGCCACTCCATTTTTAGCTTAGAGTCTTGTGGCACCAGCCGCGCCAGCGTCTCCACGTACTCCCTCTGCACCGCCTCGATCGAAGGAATTCCAGCAAGGTCGAAATCAGGAGGGGCGTTCACGAAGCCATAGGGGTAGGGCCAGTAGAAAGATTGGCTGGGCATGATGTGCGAGTCAGGGGCTCGGTATGCATTGAAGGTGGGATGACAAAGAGATTACGGTGGCTTACGTGAAGTGCGCAAGGTCAGCGAGGGGGTGCCCGATTGTCTGCGGGTATTTGTCGGTGTAAGCATCGTTCTATCTCGAAACTGGTGCACTTCCATACTCACGCTCAGCTCCCTGTGATCGCAGTCGGGCATGACAGGTAGAAGAACCACGACTCAGAAACACAAAACCCATGCAGTGAACGGAGGGGCCCACCACTGGAAGTAGCGCAGGATTAAAGTGCGTTCGACGTGAGCATACTGGCTGCACTTACGTCTAGTACGGCCACTATCCGAGGTTCGGTCTCGTGGAAGACAAGGTTGCTCATAACGAAGTCCTCTCATATCACAACGAGGTTCGATTTGTATAGACGCACTGAACTCACTCGAACTAGCCGTTGAAAAAAATGCAAAGTTTTGTGAGCTCTTATGATGCAACACAATCCCTGTGCCACGTTGTGACATGATGCACCCCGGCAAGACTCACCTTGAAATCTCCGTGAAACACACACACCCTGTCCTCCACCTCATTCTTCTCAAACCAGTTGACCTGCTCGTCAATCCTCTCCAAGCTGCCCACGACCTCCCCTGTGTCCACATCACGCACTTGCGCCTGCTGCCGCTCCAGCCGGGCCCAGCTGCGGACGTTCCGGGCGTAGTACCCGCCTTGCTTGCCGTAACTCCCGAGCCCGATCGCTCGAAAGTCGGTCGCGTGTAGCCGCGCGAGCGTCCGTGTGGCTTCGGACCAGTACGCCCCGCGTTGCGAGGCAGGAATGGAAGGCAGGCGAGGGTCGCTGAAGATGCGGCCAGGAACAAAGCTCATGATCTAGGTAATGTCGTCGGACCGGTTGTAATCGATTTGTGCGGATTGCGCTTTAAAGTGGTGCAGCTTACGTAGAAGGATGTTTCGAGCACCGCCGGATCCTCGCACAGGACGTACGGAGTCGGAACGGGGAAATCGGTGTGGTCCTTGAGCGCCCTCATGATTCGAAACTCTCTGTCGACCTTTTCGTGTTCCATTCACATCCAATTCGTTAGTCCATCACCAACGCGGCGGGCATGACATTCGAACTCCCTATTCCCGCCATCCACGCACCTGATGAGCCGTGGGAGACACCAATGTTCCAGGCGGTCGCTTCCTCATGACGTATTTTGTGCCCTTCCCGTCGATAAGCTGGTAGGTGGGGTTGGACTGCCCGAGGGAGAACTGCCGCACTTCCAGTGGGGCGACGAACCCGGGGACATTACGGAGACAGAATTCGGTCAGTTTCTGCACGTTGAAGGGGGTTCGGACGGCGGAGGTGGCTACGGGGACAGAGAAATCGTGTTCAATACTTCGTTCGGAACGATGGGAGACTTCTCCCGACCGTCAGCACAGTTTCGCTCGGCTTCGGTTCGCCGTCGATGGATGGGTAGAGTGCGACCCGTACATTGTGAAAGCTCCGCGTCTGGCATCGCGTGGGTGTGTTGCAAGTCGGAATGTGTTTGCCGATCATCAGATTCATCGTCACCTTCTTTCACAACTGGCTATCATGTGTGACGTCGCATATTGATTTTAATTCACGAGAACAGGGCATATGTGCTTGAATTGCATTTCAATCGTACAATCCAGTTGCTAATCAACCTTCAGCTTGCAGGTTGGCTCTGCGGCAAAGTTCGTCCCAACTGCTAGATCAGGCGGCAACGCCGATTTTTTGGTCCTACATATTCACTCCAGTAGTATTAGCTGCCCATGATGTTTGCTAGACTTTGCGATGTGGGGATGTGTTGGCAGAATACAACACATGCATTTTAAAGATCAGCCAACGTCAGTATCGGCCTTACTGAACCATTTTCATTTCTAATATGTCGACTGATAGAATACAAGTTAAAAGTTATACACACTATCGACACATGTTTTTTCCCTCAAAACGTCACGAAATTTGCATGTAACATGTCCACAGTACCCTGCCGAAGCACTTCCATGGCCTTCAGGCAGACAGAGACGAGTAAACGCGCCCTATCACATCCTCCTGCTCCTGCTCATACTGGCGGTTCGTTGCGGACTTCCCACTCCACCCCACGACTGGCTCATTCCCATCGCCATGCTATTTCTACCTTGCTGGGGAAGCAACGTCACCATGGGCAGCACACCAGACGCCCCTGACATGTTGTTGGTCGCGTATGCCCACCCATCCTCGTACTGCTCGACGATTGTGACCGAGTCGTTGGGCTGGACGTTAAGCTCGTCGGGCATGGTGGGCTGATCCGGGCGTTATATTTGTCAGTGAAACATAGTTAGAACTTCGTCTTGCACTAAACTCACCGTGTACGCCTGCACAACTGCATACACTTTGCCGTTGCGGAACATGTTCGCATAGGGCGCGTTCGGGTTGGTGGGTGGGAACTCCTCTCCCTGCATGCCCACCTGGCCGGACTGGCTATACCCTCCTTGGTCGTATGACCCACTCGCCGGGCCCACTACGGTGGTGGCCGGTACTGCATAGGTGGGCCGCGTGGTGTTGTTCCGCCCGATCAAAGAATCCTGCGACGCGAACCCATATCCGCTTCCCCCGTTGTTACTAAGCCGGCCTGAACCGTACGGGGAGCCATCCATCTCGTATTGTCCCGGTCGACGTGTGCCGAGTCCTTTCGGTGGGGGGTACTTGGTAGGCTTGGTCATCATGTACAGGCCGCAAAGGACTATGAGGGCGCCAACAGCGCCTCCGGCAGCGATGCCAATAATCGCCGGGGTGGAGAGACCACCACCACCGCCAGAGTCTTGGGGACCGGCTGCAGAAGTTGTGGCAGGAGCGGATGACGAAGCGGCACTTGAGCTCGTCGTCGAAGAGGACGAGCTGGAGGAGGCTGCGGCACTTGACGACGCCGCTACAGTTGACGATGGGGCGTCAGATGTGGCAGCAGCCGAAGAGGATGCGGAGGACGCGGCATTTGCAGATGAAGTCGGTACGGCACTAGAAGCCGAGGTGGCGTCTGAAGTGACCGAGACTGTTTGCCGACGGTGGAGGCGGTCGCGTTGCTGGGACGTATCACGAGGCGGTAAGCGCTTGGGAGCTTTGGGAGGTAGGTATTCGGATGAAGTGGGGTCGTTGATGAGGGGCGCCGTTGAGGAGGCGCTGATGGGATGAAGTGGGAAGTGTAAGGAGTTCGGTGCACCAGCGTGAAGAAAACGATCACCCACCATTCATCCATGGCGAACCCATCCACACTCTCAAAGCAGCCGCCAAATGGAAGGTACGCGCCACCACCAACGTGTTCGGCGCAGCCGGGGTCCTAGTTGGTAAAATCGGAGTCGTGATGAGAAATGGTTAGAAACGATTCGTCGCAGGTCTCGGACACCAAGCGGAGAAGGGTGATGGGGAGGGGGAGGAATTGAGGATGCAGATGTCTCCATACGCACCTTGTACCACCTCCATCCCGACCCACAATCGTTCTTCACCCAGTACCTTACTTCAAGACCCTTGGCCTCTGGTAGGGTCCACAGGGGCGAACACTTCCCGTGAGCAAGCCACGCCTCGGTTTCACGGAGTGAAGATTGAGAGCAACCGGACGCGGGTTGGGAGAATAAGGAAAACGCAGAGTCGGGAGAGGGACTGAAAGAGGTGCGAATTGAGTAGAGGGGGGATGGGGGAAGGATTGGGACTGGAAGGAGGGAAGGGCGGGTCAATTCACAGAAACCAGACGAATATGTGTCGACTCGACAAATCGGAAAGGTCGTCCTCGCCACTGGTGATACCAATCACCATTAAAAATCACTCCAGTACTTCTTTCGACAGTTTCAGTCTCTATTTTAGTCCGACCAACAGTTTCTTCGGCAAGAATATCGCCGCGTCCATTTTACCTTGAGTTTCGCCTTTCCCCCGAACCGTGAACTCACCTCTTCCTTGAACCATCAGAGGTTTATCAACCTGGGCCACCTCCAAGTCCTCTATGACGCGCGACACACTGAGTTTGCCGTGTACACAGCCTTCACGCTTGCTTCCGAATAGTGGCGCCGCCTCGGATGCCCCGGCGAACGAAGAGTCCGAATAACTGATGAGCGATGAGGAGCAGTGGATATCAAATATCGAGTCGGAGCAGTCGGAGTGGGACGTGGAGAGCTGGGAGTGGGACAAGTAGAACGCATCCGGTTTTCCTGTTGTGTGGGCGATAAGGTGTCAACCCAGCCCGAAACCCCAAGCCAAGCTGTCTCAAAAGAGAGTTCGCACTCCAATGTCACCACAACATCGTACAGATTCCGTTATAAGACGTTTGTGACGTCACAAGAGGGTGATAAGGTCGATCCGTCTTCACCCGATTGGTCAAACCGGCAGCCACACATCGACCGGACTACTCCAGTCCTATTGTTTCTGGTCATGGTATTGCTTCACTTTTCGCTCCTTTGCTCCAGTCCATCTCAGAACAGAAAGAAAAGCTTATCCACATCCTTGTCTCAACTCCCTTGAGGCCTCCCTCGATTGGAACGCACCTGTGCAATTCTCTGTCGAATACACCATCAGAACTCCTGTTCCACGAACGCTTCCGGCCCCAAACGCCCAATCTCGCCAACCGGCGGCTTCCGCGGCCGCTCCGCCAAAGGAGGCGAGAAGCCCAAAAGCGAGCGCGACGCTTTTCCGTGTCATCCCAGTATCGCAGATGCCACGCATCGTTGCGGTGCGTGTCAGCGTTGGTGGATATTCCGTTGAGTTGGGATTGGTGTGGGGGTGGGACCACAAATGAGGAGGCACCTGTTTCCAAGCAAATGGTCCCCCAATTTGGAAGTATGAAGCCGACTGGGGTAAAGTCTCACCTTGGCACTTCGCATGGAACGTCAGCTGGCGTCTTTCGATTTTTGGCCGCCTCAATGGGACTTCTGTTAATGCATCCATTGCATATGGAGCTCTAAGCTTTGAGCAAACGGACCGCAACGAGAATATGGCGACGAATAACTGATAGTATAGTTCTTAATTTGACTTTGATTCATTGAATACGTTCCGAGTTTGGAATATGCTGTGGTTGGGGTTGTGACGGATGGTGAAAATGTCCACTGGCCCCAGACGGAGCGTATTGAGGCGCGAGCTATTCGCGCAGACTGACGCCCCCGAATCAAGTAAACAGCGCGAGTGCAATGAATTGTTCAACAGTATTGAATTATCTCCCCACCAAGAAGTATGGGCCAACTGGCTGGCCAGCCGGGAGGCTTCTCGAAGCGAAGCGCGGACTACAGCGAGTGCAACGAGCAGTCTGACGGATGTGTGTTATATTATTAGCGGGCTGACAATCTAACTGGGGCGACAGGAATTGCAAAGAGTGCGCCGACACGGGGAATTAAATTCAGCTCGTACAGCAGATACCCGCCAAAAAGGTCAGGGGGGGTATTGGAGCGAAGATGCGAGAGCGAGAAAAACAAGATATCCGGCCCAATATATGTGTTGTGGAGTCGCGCAGCGACTCCCCGTTATGCATCTCATATATGATGACAACAAGTGCAACGAGCTGTACCATTATTGCAACGGAAATACTGCACGTGATGCCCATTGTGCAACGGGCTTTCTCGGCGTAGCAATCTTCTAGCAAATCACCGAATGAAGCAAACTGTCTTGGGGACGTGATGCTTCGACGTGGAGTGACTACCTGCCTGCGTGTTAGGGGGATGTCCGAGCGAAGCGAGGACAGCGCCTGCGACGACAATTTGGCAAATTTGAAGGCGTAGTCGCTCCGTGACGAAATACTAGGGGCCGGCAAGGGCGTTGAGTTGTTCGACAGTTTTGCGGGATCGTGAACCAATTCGACTCACTTCAAGGACCGGGGTCGGACAAGGTGTCCAAAACGATTGAGAGGCAGAAAGAACTCCTGGACGACAATTGCAACTGGGGGCACGGTGAAGGATTCGGCCGAAAGTGCGGGCTGTTCGGAAGAAAAACGGGCACGCAAAAGATGAAAATATGATTCCAGCCGGGATCGAACCGGCGACCTCGAGCGTGTTAAGCTCGCGCTCTAACCAACTGAGCTATGGAACCTTTGGTTGTTGAAAATTGTCTCTATATTGCACATATAATGTAAGTGGCATTTCAAGAAGTGTGGTGGCTGTTGGTGCCGTGTGTCTTCTATCCTTGAGGACCTTAAATACATTGCTGATCTTCCATATTGTTTTCCAATGTATCAAAGGGATTGCTATCCTGTAATTTCTCTGTTCTCTTTCTGCAACATTGAGCCTTAACCCTTTCATGCACTATAAGTACCACAATAGGTATTGTGGTATGTTAGCACAACTCAGTGCACCACACAAAAGAGAGAAGTACATGATGAAGAGTGTTCCTCATTGTTCTGGATCAGCTTGGGCACTGCAGAGGGAGAAATTGATGTTACAAGTGTAAACCACCAAAGTATTTGCCCCCTGCTTTCTTGTGAACAACTGCAAATTGTGAGATCAAATCATGGGCACTGCTATGTATATATCTCTACAAAAATAGATCAGCAGGTTTTTTGGGTGGAAAGGGTTGGAACAGTTCATAACATTTCTTGCCCAGCAACCCCAAATCAATTCATACAAGATGGTGTGCATTCCCCCACTGCTGCCATGCCTTCAGCTAGTGTAGATAATGGGTTCTCCAAGACAGGAGTGGCTGTTAATACTTGGAAACACATTTGTTCAGTAGTGGGATAGTCTCCATCCATGAGACAGAGACACACATTGACACTTATCCTGCTTGAATGCTCAATGTAAAATAGATAATTTGTACACGCAGCATAGCCATAAAATCAATTGTGAAGGTTTACTGCTGAAGCTTGGGAGTTCTGGTGTGGTGTGCAGTTTCCCTCATCACAAACCATCTCAGGACCCAAAAACTCATGAGGACAGGAAAAAGGCTTCATAGCCCTCTGCTCCATATATAAAAAACAAGTATTTGCATTTTATTTGACAGCTTTATACCATCTAGTTCTTGAGGAAAAAAAAATTGGAGAAGTCATATGGCAATATTACCACAGGTATGGTGTTTGTGTGGGAAAGGGCATCCTTGACTTAATTGTAAGGTCTGCATTTACAGCATTTACCAAACAGTGCATAACATATTTTGGCAGTTCAAGTATCACCTTCATTTTATTGTTTTAGAAGACAAGTTTCCAAATCAGTTCAACCAAGACCATATTTCTTGACACTTTTGGCCCTTTATCTTTGATGGTTGGTGGAAGTTCTTTACACAAACAAAAAGTGATTCTCATCAATCATGAATGATAAAGTGATTGCACAGCTTCTGCTGCATGGAAATCCAACTTGAGAGAATAGAAGGAGATGCTCTGCAATTGTACCTCCTGTGGTCTTGCTATACATCAATACACATCAGTTTGTACTCAATGTCTATTTGCAATGTAGCAACATGATAAGTTTGGAATAACTGTGAGCCTGTAAGGGTGAGCTTTAACCTATTCACTACACAGCATTGTGGTGGAAACCTTGCACATAGCTTAAGAGGCTGTCCTGTCCCAACCAATAAAGAAACCATCCTCCTTCCAGTCAGTGGGGAATTTATCGGCTGGGATAGTGGGTGCTATTTTCCCATCTTTATACAGTGTATTCAGGTTTCAGTTCAAGTGGTACAGTGGGCTGAACCCACAATCCGCACTTTCTTCCTCCATCAAAGGCTCCCAAGGGATCACAGGGGCAATGCTTAAATTCACAAGCTAAAGGGGGAGACACATGCAATTCCTTCAGGGCAGCACCTGTGGGTTTGATTTCTTTTTGCAGCCCCCAAATTTGGAATGGAAACACTCAGAACCACCAACCTTGCAATTACACTTGCCATCCTTTTCTTTTACAGTTATCCAGTGTGACTCAATTCAGGTTTTCTAATAATGTAAGTACATTGTATCAGCTAGCTATGTTACTTTTTCCCCACAATAAAACTAAAGTTCTTATGGTCATTTTTTCACAGGCCCTCAAAGTTTGTGCACTTTTTGTCCCAAATTCACACTTGATTGTGTCAGGGTGCTGAAAGATATGAACATTGACATAAGTTGCTGCACTCTTTATGCTGCAGCCAATCTACCAAAGTGCTGGTGTGGGTTAATCCTTGTCTGCTTCAGGGTGTGGACTGTGAACTGATAATTGGCAGGCTTTGTTGTTGTGAGGTGAGATGCATGTTGGTGCTGACATTTGCGTTCAGTTCTCATTTATTGTGGTCACTCTATCTGCCTGTTTTCAGGGAGAGGCCAGAGAAGTAAAGTTAAACCCCAGGTTTGCCACCACTGTCTCACAAAAGCAAAAATCCACCTTTGCAAATCTTGCTGATCATGGCTCATATGAAATTTCTGATATACAATTGTGGCAGGGTAAAACTCATTTGTCAGGACAGAAAAATGTATCAGGTCATGAAATTTCAAATAACTGCCCAAATAGGAGTCCATACTTGCACCACTGCAATGAATGACCCCTTGTGCACTTGCACTCTCCCATCAAAATGCTAGCACTTTGGATTCTCTCCCAGCCAAGTCCTTGACCTCATCATTCTTGATGTCTGACATCCACCAACACTCTCTGGGCAACTTATATCACTCCATGGCATTGTTCTCTCAGTAACATCACAGTCTTGCTTTGTGACTGTTTGCCCTTAGGGGATACTGTGCCAACAGCTGAATGAAATGATAATCTTGACTTTTCACATTATTTACTGGAGATGGCAGGTTGTCCAACCTTCTCAGCACAGACGCGTTGGCGGGACGATTAATTGTGGTCGTTGCTGTCGAGTGGACCAAGCTTTTCCAGGTGGACGTTCGAATCTGGGTTCGTGGTAGTGGGGACGGCAACACGGGTTGGTTTGCGTGGCAATTAGAGTGCGGAGGACAGATTCGCCGACGGCTCAAGTTGGGTATGGCCGTGACTTGTACAAACAGCGGAGTTTCAAGAACTGTGTTCCACTTTATTTTACTCATAATTTGAAGCCATAAACTTCGACCACTGATCGTTAGCTGCTACTCGTCGCGTTATTTGTATATCTACCTTTATACAAAAGTAAACTTCGTGCACCTGTTCTGATGAAACATCCCGTTATGTTGGCCACGGCTCCGCAATCGAGCCCCAAGGTCAAACTACGGCGCTCAGAACAAGGCAACAGGGGGTAGCATGCTACATTTAGGAATACTTGCAGTTAGAGAAGGCTGGAGAGGTCAAGGCAAAGAGGTTTGTTGACGGTAATTGATCATGATATCCATATGAGCAGACACCTCAGAGCGGTATCTCTACTATTGATTGCGTCTCCAAAGTGAAAGGTAGCATGCTCAAGTGCCCATGAGAATTCGCCAACAATGAAAACCACTTCTCCAAAAGCCGGTTGCAAGCCTTTCAGGGCACCATGCTTCTGCAGCAGCCCACATTAAAATACAGGCTTTCATCACTGTTTAACGATCAATTGTTTTCGAATAGATTCAATACAATGCGTTTATCAATCTACGTTGACTCGGAAACTACGTGACAGTCCTGATACAAGACCTGGTCAGATCAGCGCCACTGAAAGGCCCCAGGATCGAGGAGGGATGCAAGGCCTACGGTAGGACGTCATTGTCTGGGTCCATTGAGCGACGTCGGCACCAGTCATCGTCCCATTCATCTGAGCCATGATCTCGCACATGTCTGCAATGGAACGGTCAGCGAGCCTAAGCACACGGGCCAGATCGCTCCATCTTTCGGGGTTGTTGGTGGAACAGAGGGGCGACAGAGCTGAGCGTTGTCCCGAGGTCATACCAAAGGTCAAGGCAAGGCATCGCATGAAGTATCAACGTACCACGGCCAATTTCCTCGTTTGAAAGTCCCAACGTCCGGAGCAAAGTCGCAACGATGGTTCTCTTGTCGGTTCTGGGAGCCGCGACAGGTGCTCGACCATCTCCACATTCGATGTAGTGGAGATACCTCCCGGACGTACGTATACCAATCCAAGCAGTTTCCCATACACCGAGCAACAACTGTTTGATCTCGTCATCTGCGATCTTGAGCTTGGGCGGCCCGGTTGATACATCCCGTGTCACGCCACTACGCATCAGTTTTAACACAGCAGATAAGTTTTCCTCGGCGGCTTTGAGAAGGTCCGCTGCAAGGCGTCCACCAGATCGTCCAAATGGCTCGACTGACGTGCTTATTAGAAAGGCAACCAGTCCGGTACCGAGCGATGAGATCGACACGAGGCTCTGCCGCAACAGTTGGAGAATTGATCGCGCGCAGAAGCGGCGGCGGGAAGGTGGATTGTCGTCGTTGCTGAATACAGAGTAACGTTGAACGTGTACGTTTCATATAATTGCACAAAACTAGAAGGAAAAACGTACAAGAATTGACCCGAGTCTGTTCCTTGCTTGGGGAGCATAACTGTAAAGATTTTCTTGATAGCGTCAACAGTGGGGTTCGTGAAATTGGGTGACTCGGGTGTTGACCCCTTTCCAGTGTAGGGCACATTCAGACAGAGCAAGACCTCTAACATTGCCCACGGGATCCTGTTGTGCTTTGTAGTAGATTTTGACAGCGTCCACCCCTCCCACACCAAGAAATTGGCTCATAATGCCCCGGCGATGAGATATACGCTCAAGACTGGTGATAATGACCCCCTTATTCTGCGTCGGTGAGAGTCATGCGCCAGACAACTTCCCCAATCGTGAAATATCTCGGCGCTTCCAAGACTTCAAGGAGTTCGTCCATGTCCAAGAAGTATTCCAGGTCATTAAAAGCAATTGCAAGTTTCTCGGGCTCGAGCATGATGTCTTCGCCAGGAGAATACTTGATCCAATGGTGAAACCGGTGCCGTATGTTCTTGCAGACCTGTTCTCGAGACGAGTTTGGAGTACTATCCACACCCGGATTTGAAAACAGATCGGAAGCCTCCCACTCTTCTGCAAGAGCAATTTCAGTCCATATCTCAGGAACAGAGAGGCTTCCTCGATTCCCACACATGTGCACGGCTTGCCGAACGGATGCAGGACTGAGGTACCCGCACTGCCGAAGGACCCGACCAATTGAAAGGTAGAGCGTGTCTTCCCCCTCGTCTTCTTCCCAGATATTGATGTTCCGCAGCACACAGGCGAGCCTTCCGGGGTCCTGGATCCTCAAACCACCCGAGAAGAGAAGCCCATTGACTTTCCGCCATTCCTTTCTCGCAACTCTCAGCCATTGTGTCCGATTAATTTCATTGATAATGTCCTGCGGCAACTCCCGGAACACGTCAATCTGCACCAACGTGTCGCACGTGTCCACATCGATCGCCCTCCCGACCCAAGTCCCAAAGTCCCCCAAGTTTCCTCTAAGGTGCCCTTCACGCCACAGCTGGATCGTGGCGGTTGCGAGGGGTTTGCTCTCGTTGTCCCGAATCATTCTAGCAAACAGCTTTTTCATTGACATGAGTGCCGCCTTGCGCCACGATCTCGACACCAGCCGCAGGGATCCGTACAAGAAGATGACGGGGCAATGCAGGGCGATCAGCATTTGGAGTTTAAAGGGGAGCGAGATGGGATGCTTTGCGGTCCTGTCATGGACGCAATGCAGCTTTTGCACAAGGTATGTTCCGCCCCTCTCTTCTCCGCATACCCAAAACAGTCCACCCATCGTCCCGCTCACTTCCCACCTCCCAGCCATCAACATACCTCACGCTCCTTCCCTTCCCTCGCCTCCTTCGCTCTTCCCCTCCCCTTTCCCTCCACTCCCCGCGCTCGCCATCATCCTCATCAGCCTCCAAATGACACATGCACGACGCTTAATCCTCGCCTCGGGAATGTCACTCCACGTGTGATTCGGCCTCTCACTCGGTGTCGCAGGGGTCGCCAGGATCGCGAGTATCTCGTCGAGCACGTGATCAGGGTCGTCGACGTTGCAAGCCGGACGTGGAGCCGATGGGGAGAAGGAAAAGCACCACCGTGATTCCTCGCGCGCGTATGAGTGTTAATGTTGGTCGGTGTGCATGGCAAGGCAGTCTGGGAGTCATTTCTCTTGCTGCGCGTCTCCGCTTCAACACCCCGCATCGCTATCTCACGGATGCAAACCTGCCCGCCTCCGCCCGGGCTTTCCACCCCATCCTCCCAGCTTGCCTTGCTCTTTTCCTCTCGTCAAGGCTCGGCGCGTGTATCATGGTGCTGCGCGGCGTATGGACACGCTTGAGGTGTTTGGTTGTCACCGAGTGTGAAAGATCAGGAGGACGGCAACCTTGGGAAGTTCGAGGTCAGAGGGGTGTCGAAGTGGAGAGAACTTTTTTGGGGTGTGCTCAAGTCGGGAATGGCTGGAGTAGGTGTACTTGCGATTCTAGCGTGCGAAAGGGCACGCAGCGGGGGTCTTTCTTAGTAAGACTTGTCGTGGTGTCAAACAATTATTGCAGTTCTGTAAATTGATGATAGAATAACCGGCGAATTTCGTCATGTGTCGAGAAAGTCTTGGGAATTGATACGCGTGTTCCTTCACACACAATCAACCGCGCTGCTGGAACAGCAGAACAAGTGTGGAGCAAAAGTAAAATGGTAGAGTGCTTTCCCGTTCAACGGGCAAAGAGGGACCGAGGTGGTGAGTCCAACAAAGACCACGGCGCGGCCGAGTGAAGAACTCCAGTTGGACGCCGTCACTCATAAATAGGCAACCATACTACTATTATTGCGACTGTATTAAAAAATAAAATTTATGACCACCATCTATGATGCAACCAAGCAGCATATCCATCACTCCCATGTCGAAAAGCAGCACTGTCTCCACGTGAATAAGACCCTCCAAAGCGTGATGAAGATTCACTGCCTGCCAGAAACGCCCGAGAACATAGAAGTCGTCACAGACGGATTGAATGTGCCCGCGTGATATGATTCGGTTTTCACTGATGGATCCACGACCCCGTCTGACGACGCTGGTGATTCGACCCCAGGTGCGTCCGTCAAGGTAGTCTGCGGACTTGAATACGGCCCTGTTGAGCTCTGACCCCATTTGAACGATGATCCCGTACTCGAATATGCGAAGCCGGGAGTGTAATACAGATCAGAATTGCTCTGATCCCCACTATTTGCACCTGGGTGAGGCGATCCCAAGCTTGCATTGTGGCCCCATTTGATTGTCCCTGGCGCGACTTCACTGCTCCCCGAGGTGGAAGATGTTACGGAAGGCGCTGGTACCATCCCTGGCGCAAAGAGTTCCGAGCGCACACCTTCAGAAGATAGGCGAGAGTCTGCAACAGGAAAACCTGGTGCCGATCCCTGAGACGTGGAGGGTAACGTTGCAGTCGTACTACCACCATTTTTGGAAGCGGAGAATCGAGGACCATAGTAGGGATGCCCGAACTGTGTAAATCACCGACAATACGAAGGTTAATACTCAGTGCAAGTCAGAGCGAGGGCCTCTACACCACACACGTACTCCAATTGTGCTTTCGCTCGCGCCAGAAGAAGACCCAATAGATAAAGTGTCGGCAGCCAAAGATGTCGTTCTTGGATAGTACAGCGAGCTGAGATAAGACGCCCCTCCCGCAGACTGGATAATGGACGTGGCGACGGCGGATCGCGATTCCGACCGGATAAATGTGGAGGCTGTTGCGGCAGAATGGATTGTCTGGTGCCCGAAGTCCTCCAGTCTGAGATGCGAGCTATGTCGACATGTGCGTTGGTCAAGCGTTGGCTTTGATCACCGTGCATTGTTCTTCATCACGACTTACAGGGGACTGTAAAACGTATTGCGTTATTATCACCACCTCTCGCAAAAGATGTTGAACACTTACAAAACACCGTAGGCTCCCGTGTTCATCTGTATCACGAACAACGGTCAATAGATCAGCACCACAAAGACGAAACTTTTCCCACGACGTACGTTAAACCCTGCGCCCCATCCATCCCTGAACAGCAACTTGAGTTCTACTTGGTCATTTGTGCGGATCTCAATCTCATCTGTTGATGAAGGGAAGAACTGTCCAATCGTGGTCAGTGGTCTCCAACGGTCATGATAGCAATAAACGCATACTCAATTGCTCACATTTGCAAGAACAAGGAGGGGTGGTCCACCTGGATATTGCATACTGAAGTCATTGGAACGACCGAAAGGGGTGGCAAAGAGGGCGAAGATGGGCTTTGGAGACGCGTCGAAAAGAATGTGATTTCATATGATTGAACTTTATGCAAAAAGCGGCAGTGCTCACATGGGCCTTCCATGTGTTTGAAATCAGAATAACCGGAATTTAGCCGTTCCAGGACCCGCTGTGCGAAGCTTCTAACACCAACTCACCGGTCCATCGACGAAAGGGAGCGGACTTGGAGCTAAGGTGGATAAGATGCTTTCCGAAGTGATGGGAGAGGGCACCAAGCCACGCCTGATTGTCGAATCCAAAACTGAGCTGGCTTTTGGACTCAAGGATTCCGGTTGCGTCAAGCTATAACTGAGCCATCATCGGTGTACGGCGCTCAGGTATCGGTACGGTCGAGGGTATCCACCCGGAAACACATGGACTTACGATGCACCAGATCCCATGGAGCCATGCCCCAGCGAACTCGAGGGTCCCATTGGGGGTGAGGGCTGAAGTGGAACTGGACGCTCTGCAGCATCTGGGAATGTATAAGTATTCTTGAAGGGATTCTCGGCCCCGTTGTACGCCCTTGTTATATCGTTGGCACACTTAGCATATCACTCCCATCGAGGTTTTCAGCGCGATATACTCAGTACTCACCGCCGTCTTCTAACAAACACAAATAGTGCTATCCCCAAGAGAAGAGCACCTCCTCCAATTCCTCCAGCGGCTCCCCCGATAACGGCGGTAGAGTTGCTACTCTCCGCCATGGCATTGTTGATTTGGCCAGGAGAGTCAGTAGATCGAGTTGCATTGTTGCTCGCCGATGAGCCTGGCGTTGTGCCTGCTGAACTTTGGGACATAAGATCGCCCGAGGTCATTGCTTTCACGTGAAACGAGCATAATGCAACGTCAGGAATGCATCATCGTGCTCGAAAATAGTCGCTCACTTGCAGATGGCATCGTCATGGTCGAATCCTTGCAACATAAGTTGGTGGTTCCGGCACACACACCCGTTCCTGTTGGACACAAGCAGAAGCCAATAGTGCATACGAGCGTTCCGCTGCACGTTGATGTATCTGTGCATACTGCTCCAAAGGGAAGTTGCGAAATTGGGGTGGGCGGAGGTGGAGACGGAGGTAGAGGGGAAGGTGTGGGTGGTGGAGGAGGTGGAGGGGGCGGAGGAGGTGGAGGAGGTGGCGGCGGAGGAGGTGGAGGGGGAGACGTAGGAGGGGGAGGTGGTGGTGGTGGGGGAGGAGGGGTAGGGGGAGGCGCTACAGTGGAGTCATAAAAATCAAGTTCAAATTACACTGCAAGCCGCATCGCTTGTTGAACATTGAATTACGTACGTGTAGCTCGAATAGTTTGACATTGCTGTGCTGCGGCGTTCCACCGCGTTTGTGTTCCTTCGCCGGGGCAACTGGAGCAGACTGTTCCACTAGGCGTTCGCCAAACGGTGCCGGACGTACCCCCATTACCGAGGTTCGACAGTGTCGTGTCAGCAGGACATATATATATCGTGTGACACTGCAAGTCTGCCTCGATCCACCAGGTGTAAGTGCCCTCTGCAGGACTGAGCACAGACTTAGCCTGTCGTTGAATGTCGCGAGGGCCCAAAGAAAGCCGAGGCTTACCACCCAGAGCAAAGAGTGCCACCGGGAGTCCGGTAGACGTATCCTGTGCCCCCGGTACCCACGTAGGTGAGGCTGGCGTCGGCTGGGCATAGAGCGTCTGACCAATATTTTGTACAAACAGGACCGAGTTTACTTGTCACCGAGAGAACTTGCAGTTTAGATTGATGTGCGGTAGTGGCACTCACATGTCTGGCGCTCCCAGACCGCTCTCCCGGTTCGTTCTTGGCGGGAATGTGGCGGTTCACCCACGAGGGATACCCCGGACGCGGCGACGACACGCCCGACGGCATGGAGGGAAATCAGAAGAATGGGAGCGACAAGAGCGAGGCGATGAAAGCGAGCCATCGATGGCCAGAGGGTGTCGTGAGGGAACTCAGGCGTTCGGTGAAATTGAGCGGCCGCAGTTGCAAGCCCTGGCAACTGGCCAAAAATTGAATGATTCTCTCAAGCAGAAAGAACTAGAAACTCCTTTGCGTCGTCTGAGAGAGAGGTGGGTAATACTTTGCTCCAGGGCTGCTGCTGTCTTTGGTACAGATCGAATTTATTCTTGGCACGTCGCTTTGTCAATTGTGAAATTCACTGATTGGTGCCGCCACGTCAGATCTTCTGAGGGATTACCCCAGTACAAATACCTGAACGTGGATAACTTCATTTTCGCATTTTGCGCTGGCAAGTGGCAACGTGTTGGGACAGTCCGTTTGTCGGTCAAAGCGCCAAAGCATTATGATTGACTTCAGCTCTCACAAATACATTCATAAGCTACACCAACACTTTGAGTACCCGCGGTCAAGTATCCAAACGAAGAATGAACAGGCAGTTGGAGGCGAAAAGAATTGAAGTTGTTCTCCATCGTTCAGTCTCGTATTCAGCATAAACAAGTTCCTATGATGAGACCCATTGAAAGATCTTCAGTTGACGCTGCTGGTGGAGGTCGCAGGCCGCAGCCCCCACACTTCATCCACGTTCCCGCTAATGCCGCCCGTGCAAGCCGCTCTACTATCACTGTTTCCGCACATCTCCCTGTCCCCGTGTTCTTTCGTGCGCTGTGTCAATTTACTGGGCGCTGCATCACCCCTCGCCGGTCACCATTCCTCCTTCCCTATCCCAGTCTGGGACTCCCAACTCCACGACCCGTCTCCCAAACGAGCTCATCCTGCTCATAACCGCCCCGCTCCCGCCACCGATCCTCATCTTCGTGCTACCTCTTGTTCCCGATAATGGGACCAGCTCGTGCGGGCCGTCCTCACGGGTACGCCGGGCACTGGTAGCAGTGGCCCTTTGGCTATCTTGGAGACCGAAGACGGCGATATCGGGTATGGGGGAGGATGGCAGACGAACAGTGGATGTCGAACTTGGGATTGACGTGCACCAGCATCACATTCCCTATTCCCGCAATCGATATGCGCAGATCGCGTTGTGTCATTGCTACACATATCGTGGTGCGCGTGTGGTCTGGAGGTGTGGGAGGGGATGGAGGCGCTGGAGTGGGTTCGTGGAAAGTGGGAGGAGGGGCAGCGTGAGGCATGGAGTGTCAGATTTGTAGTGTGCACCGGCAACTGCACCTGGGCCCAGACATACTTCCACCAAAGTGTATCGAAGGACAGACAGCACACGTCCTTATGCGGGTGCAATGGTGCAGGAAGGCGGCAGGAAAGGAATCCTGCGAGAACTGTGTCCGGACGATCAAATGGAAGACCGAGCTGAGGAACACTGTCTATGTTTGGCCTCCGTCTCAACTTGCGATCGAGCTCGCTCACGCCGTGCGAGCGAGGATGCCATCACGCACTTCTGGAAGTCATGCGCGATATTTTCGACGCCAGAGACTCGCTCTTGAACGGGAAGCCCTTGCCAGACATTCTGGCCCACCTCCGGACCCACAGTTTTGTTTCCACGGACCTGAATTCCTCGCATCGACTCCATTGGTTGGGATCCTCGCGAAAGTTATGGTCGTTGGACCAAAACTTTCAACGGTCGTGAAGTTTGACACCACGGTTTCCACCCACAACCGCCCCGACACACACGAGTACGAGCGGGCTGATTTTTAATTGGGTGTCTTTATCCTTTCCATGCGCCTCCTCATGGACCTTGTTATGGCGTGTCACTTGGTGATTCCTTGCCTTCTAAAAACTTGGAAAAGGCGATATGCATTTGGAGACTGCTGCCGCTATGCTCTGCGCGGGATGGAAGCCTAAATTAAACGAAACCAACCGCATCAAAAAAATGCATTTCTGCGAAACATAAGGAAACTTTGCATGTGATGTGGGAAGAATGGAGCTTAAGGACCCGCGCGACTCTACCAAACTTTCACGCCTCTCTGCATGTATCAAATGCCACAGGATCAAATACTGCTCCCAGGAATGCCAAACGGCGGACTGGAAGACGCATAAAAAGTTCTGCGGGGCAACAACCATGCCTCAACCCGAGGAAGTTGGGCTCGGATCTGAATGGGTATCCCAAACTTGCCAATTGACCGGAGGCAGTGATGCAGAGGCACGGGGAATAGACAGTGACGGGTTGGACCGGCGAATTCAGCGTTTTGTGGAGGTTGTAAAAGCGAAGTGAGTAATTCTCACCGATACGTAGTGGCTAGAGATATCTTGTATCTAATAGCTGAATTCGCAAGAGGAAATGGCCCCTTGAAACTCAGGTTTGTGACGCGCGTAAATGGAAACGATGCTGCATATTGCAGAATGGAGAGCTGGCTGGACAAACTGGGCAATCTGAAGGCCGGAGATGCTTACGCGAGCATCGCAGGTGATACAAGTTTGGCGCGCGCCTCAAGCAAAGTTTCAGGGGGAAAAGTAATCACATTGTACTACATCACCTTCCCTTTCCTACCACACCCATCGGAGTTGCAATACATTGGATCGGCAACATATTGGTTTGTTCGATGAGCGGGATTTACGCGATGGGAACTCTTCCGCAGCCCACGTTTGCGATTCGGCTTCTTAAATAAATCAAATGTTGTCGAGACGAGGAGGATGCAATTATTATGCCTTACAATACAAAGACCCGCTCATTGGATCCGCACCATAAAGCTGATTCGAGTTGACTCCTATGCCTTGCAATTTTATGCCTTACAAAAGAAAGACAAGTCATAAGAACTTTGCTGGCCGCGGTTTATCTGAACCCTCGCTGCTGGGTGCAGATGAACCGTGACCAACAACATTCATCATCGGAAAGGCGCGACCTTTGCCTTCTGTCTGAAACTCGCGAGAAAGTTGGCGACCTTGCAGAAGGTCACCTAGGGAATTCGAGACATTCTGCAATAGAGTGAGGGGAAGTCCGAACCGCTTGAGCAGGAGTCACCTGTCACCGTCCTTTCAATCGTATAGAATTGATGAACCTGATTGACACCCCCATCTCCATATCGTAGAAGTCAACGTTTCAGCAGTGTTAAGTAGCTCGTTGAACCGGGCCGTAGATTTTGACTATGTGGAGAAACTTTTCCGTGATCCACTAGATCTCTCCCCGCGAGAGAACTTACCCACCCATGTAACTCCTTTGGTTGGGATCATCGCTCAAGTCATCGTTGTGGCAACAAAACCTTCACGGACCACGAAGCTGGGAACCTCGGCTTCCACCCACAATCCCCCCGACAGCCCCGAGTACTACGAGCGAGCAGAGTTCTACTTTGGTTGCCTTCGTCCTTTCCGTGCGCCTCCTCAGGGACCTTGTTTTGGCGCGTCACACCTTGATTCCTCATCCTCGCAGGAGCCAGGAATGAACCTGTGGTGATACCGTCCCTTTTCGACATTCTGGGCGAAAAAATTCACGACGATTAACCGTTAGATCATCTTACAGAGAAAATGTTCAAAGTGCTGTTTGAATTCGTGCACTATATTCCCGGTAGCGTCATCTTGAATCTAAGTAGCTTGAATTCACATGAGGAAATGGCTCCACCATTTTCAATTCAGCTGTGTAACGTGCGTGATATATGCGCAAGTACAACGTTACAGTGGCTGAGGGTCGTTGACACTTCACAACCATGGTGTGACGCGTCACGACACACCCATTCGCATCGGTACGTCCTGGATTACAGCTCTAATCTTAGATTTCACTTGAACAGGGCACATGCTCCTGCTCTTTTCATCACAATCCATCATAGATAGCTGCATGATGCATCTGCAATTTGTTTGCTCTATGCATCCACTGCCTCATGAGTGTTGGGGTAAGGAGAAAACGTTAATGACAAACTATAGTCGGAGCCGGTTGTATGCAGCCGGATCGGGACAGTTGATGGCTTTGTTTTTGCCTCTTGTGAGAAGAAAAATAGGGTTATAGGACCCAGGTTGCGGCGGTGGCTAGGCACGCAGGGAGGAAAGAGTCGGTATGCATTGGGCGTGGACAGAAGTGCGATGGATGCGAACGGATACTCGAATATCGAAAGAGCTGAATTGTTTCCCAAGAAGGCGAAACGTGTGCGGCACAGGAAAGAAAAACTGGGAGCGTGATCGTTGTGGCACAGCGAGCAGGGACCATTGCCTTCTTCAGCCACTCTCTGGATTTATTGCCATCGATTCGAATTGCAAGACCGAACCAACTCGCGCGCAGACCGCAGAACCAACTCATCCACGCACAAAGTAATGTCGAGCGAACCAACCCCGGCAGCAGGTGCGTACAGAATGAGATAGATGTGGAGTGCACGTGACCAACAGCCACCGACGCCGTGACTACTGCAGCGACTCCCGCGACGGAGGAGACGAAGAAGGAGGAGGTGGCCGCCGACGCGACCGTGGCTGAGGAGGGTGAGTGGTAGATGGCACTGTGGGCGGCGTGTGTGGCGTCTGACCGTTTTTGCTGTCACATCCACACATCCACGCCGCATTCAATTCATCCGTGCTCTTTCGCTCGCTGCAGCACCCAAGGAGGCCGCGGTGGAGGCCGCGCCGGCCGAAAAGGTCGAGGCCGCGCCTGAGGCCGCCACGTCGTCTGCTGCGGAACCCGTCGTTGAAGCTGCGAAGGCGGTTGCCGCACCTGCACCCGCTGCAGCAGCGCCAGAGACTCCCGCTCCCGCTGCATCGCCGTCCATTTTCTCTTCGTGCTTCGGTCTGTGCGGCTGGTCTTCCGAAACTCCCGCACCTGCAGCTGCCAAGGTGGTGGTCGCCACCAAGGAGCCAGCAAAGATCGAGACACCCGCTGTCGTAGCAGCAGAAGCTCCTGCAGCCGATGCACCTGTTGAGGTCAAGGAAACATCCGAGGCCGCATCTACACCTGCACCAATCGCCGCCGTGGCTGCTGCCGTCGTCGAGACCACTCCCGCTGCTGCTGCCGAACCTGCGGCAGCGCCCGCCGAGGTGGCTGCCAAACCTGAGGAACCAACCCCCGCACCCGCCGCGGACCCCGCTCCAGCGACCGCAGAAGCCCCTGCTGCTGTCGTCGCAGTGGAGGTACCTGCACCAGCTGCAACCGAGGAGACTGCGCCCGTCCCCGCTGCTACCGAGGAGGTCAAAGCCGCCGACGCCGCTCCAGCTGCTGACACCGCCGCACCTGCAGCTGCCCCTGCCGCTGCACCTGCGCCCGAGGAAGCGGAGTAGGAGACTGCGTGGTGATCAAGTGGACACGCGGAGTCTGATTTGGGCAGGGAGGAACGGGGAGACACGTTGAGCGACATGTGGCGTACCATCCCCGAACTTCTTGGAGATGTCCAGTGATGCTCTCACACACCCCACTACTTTGTTATCACGGACACTTAGTCATTTTTTCTTACGTTCTAACCTTGGTATTTTGCGGTGTTCCCCACGCGGGACAGTGGACGCTGTGTACTTGTCTAGTTCATGCTTGATCGCGAATACATAGATGGGGGTGCTCGTGCTCCCTTTTGGCATATTTCGAGGTGCTTTGAGTGGGGGCTCTTGGTGCACACGAAGCTGTGGATGAACACTACCAATTGCACGCGATGGTTTCTTGCTTGCTTTTCGGCATCACGTCAATTTGTGATCTTCCTTCGTAGCACCGTCGCGCACCTTCATACACTGCAGTACAAAGGAAAAATAATTTTGAGAGAAACATGCTTTTTCGGGACACCTTTCACGCTACCGTCTGGCGAGGATAGGCTATTCAAAGCCTAAACGTACCTCGTCGCTCCCGATCGGTTTTCGCTGGTGACGTCAGAATTTTGCACTTTCCACCAGGTACTGAGACAGGAAGTGCACCCTTTCCGTATTTTTGATAAGCCACCTGCTCCCACAACTACGCTTCCGTGCAACAGAGGTCCCCTTGTCACTGCAGTTTTGTGACTCAACTGTGGGAGTGAGATGATCTCAACTCCTACCGACCCTAATTTTGTCCCTGAGGCCTGTGGCAAGTCTCAAATCGACTTGGCCTTGTGGATTTATACGATCTAAATTGAAATGGTCCAGTCGAATCCTGATTGTTCATTACATGTAACACCTGCAGAGGGGGGCTCAACCGATATGTGCCAGCTTTTGAATGCCCTCATCCTGCTCGAATACCTTCTTCACTGCGGCTTCGAGGGTGTTACATGCTTCACGAAGGAAAATCTCTCTGTTTTGAAGAGGTTTGAGGACTTTGAGTACGCAGACGTCGAGGACTTGCGAGACCAAGGGAACAATGATAGGATTCTAGGACCCCATTTACCGAAAATATTTTCAATAAAGTCGCACGCTTTGTTCCTCGTCTCCAGGTAGATGAGTACCGTTGTCGTGAGGAGGAAGAGCGACATCGCGAGCAACAACGGTACATGCAGCAATCGCCAATATCCTCAGGTGATTTTTTTGGCGGCGGGTACGGGCCGATGCTCCGACATGAATCAGCCAGCATTCTCCATAATACACAAAGCCAATAATACAATATCAATAATCATAAATTTTCCCGCGCTCGGTCGGCGTTCACACCTTCACTCTCAGCCTCCACCCTACCAACCGCCACCTCAGCACAAGCATAATGGTCGCCGAAACAATGTACAACGTGCCCGTGTACATCATCACGGGGACAAAGTCCTGGTCGTACCCGGAGGGGGACAAAGGGTTTGGCGTGGTGTGGGTGTCGAGAAGTTTCCCGCCGGCGAGGGTTCCCACGAGGGAGCCTGGAGGGGAGTGTGTGTTTGGGGGGGAGGGAAGGGAAGCAAAGCGTTGGAGGGAAAGGAATACGTTGTGGTTTGAGGAATGGGGAATGTTGCAGGTTGCAAGATGTGCTCACCGACGGATAAGGACAGCAGCACCATGCCCATGATAGACGCCGAGTCGTGGTGGCCGAAAATGGACGATATCACGATCGGGACCTGAGAGAAAAATTGCCCGCCCGTCGCCCCGAACTAGATGAAAGTGGCGCGTGTTAGCTCAGACACGACACGGCCCCGTTCCATCCCGCCTTGTCCCACCCCTCACGCTTTCCAGGAGCGCGCCAGACACACAAGACACCCACCACCATCGCAAACGCCACCACACTCCCCAAACTCCTTGCATTCGGCCACAGCGTGAGACACAGAACGCCACCGACATAGTTACACGCCAGGAACACGTTCACGGGCCCGATTCGGTCCATGAGCAGGCCGTACACGACCCGTGTCGGCGCTGTGACGGCGAATTGGAGGCCTAAAATCAGGGCGGCGATTTGGGCGTCGATGCCGATGGAGATGGCGTATGCTGGGGTGGGTGGGCGGGGCGTGGAGGAAGGGGCGGAGGTTAGACGGCGGTGTCGGTGGGAGGTCGGCGGTCGGCAGTCGGCGACTCAAGGGGTGTAGTGCGAGGGAGGGCAGAAAGATGACGACAGCAACTCACAGCTCATAAAGAACTGCGGCAGCGGGTACGCAAAGTACATGATGACCCCGGAGAGGAACAGTAGGACGAATCGCACGTCGCGGAATGCGTGGATGTTGAAGAGTTTGCCATTGGGCTGCAGGGTGCAGGGTGCAACAAGCGTTCAGCGAAGACAGAGACTAGAGGCAAAGTCCAAATGCTACCTCACCTTTGGTGGGAGCCGCGTTCGGACAAAGTAGGATGCGGGGACCATTACTGTATTGAGTTGGAGATGGAAGCAACCATCAGATATTTCATTTTGTGCGTGAATGAATTCGGAATTCGGACGCACCAACGAGGACGATGAACCCTGTTATTCGAAGCGTCCACGGCGGACCGAATCGATCCAGCAGGTATTGCGTGAGATTAGCTGTGTGACGTACGAGTCCATTCAGCTTTTCAACAACACCCCCTCACCCATCACCCGCCCATCTCCTTCCCCGAGCTCCACGCAGACGCAGACGCACGAGTACTCACTCAACGCCAGCCCACCCATCCCACCTCCCGTCATGGCCACGCCCATCACCATCCCGCGTCTCCGCTTGAAGTATTGCGGTATTGCAGCCATTGCGACCATCCAGCACCTTTGACCAGGCGGGAGTTAGTATGGATGGTACAAGTTGCCGAAAATAGGTTTGAGACGTTGTGGGACGTGGGACGTGGACATGGTATCTATCATTCACGCTTCACGAGGGGGTCATTCGGTCCCATACTCGCCCCGTGATGAATGAATTCCGCTTCGCGGGCAATTTGCCTCCGGCAGACACCCTCGGTCAGCGCTAACGCGCTTAGGCCTCGGGGCTCGCTGCGCTCGCGGGGCTCGGTCTTCCGTGCTTCGCACTCCAAACCTCGCGGACTCCCCCCCCCTTATACGCACCCCTGGCTGCTGACCCCTTGCGCTGCGCCTTGGAAGACAATCAACAGCGGGAGCATATTTGGCCCGGCGAACGATGTCACCAAGTAACTTCCTCCAAGAAAGACGGCTGAGATAAACACGACGATTCGGTATCCGTGTCTGTCCGCCATGGACCCAAGCAGAGGACCTGCAGCAAAGCCGGCTGCATTCGCAAGCCCACCCGTGAGGGAGTATACGGATTGCGGTGTGCCGGGGTAGGTGTCGTTTCGGAAGTAGTATCGCTTGATGTCAAGGATCGTGCGTGGCAACAGAAGAGCGGTCAGGTCGCATTGGCGATTGAATGGGAAAGGACGTGGCACTCACGAGGTATATTGCCCAGACGTAGATGAGCCCCACACTCATGAACGAAATGAACCAGTCTTGTGGCCGTCGATATCGCATTAATTCGATGGTGTGAAACGCGGTCCGATTGCACCCACACGCGCCCACCACGCCCCACGCTTCAGCGCCCCCCTCTGGCGGCGCGTCTTCCTCGGGAGCCGGAGCGGGGGATAAACGATCCGTCTTCGATGCCGCCCCCGCAAGGAGCTCCTCCTTCACCTCCCCCTGCGAGACCAAAGACTCTCCCGCCGCATCCAGCGCATCCGTTGCCCCGCTCTCCGGGGCCTGCAGAGAGTGGGAGTCGTTCTGCGTCGCCATCGTGGCCTGATGGGCGTGGTGCAACGGTGAGGGTGCAGGGGCGGATGAACTGTGCTTCCGCGACCAAATGTGGAATGGTTGTCCCGCCCAAGGCAATCGTCGTTTTGGGAAAAAATACATTCTAACTGGACAAATGAAACTAGAGTTATCTTCCCATAAGCGACGCAAGATTTTCGTTTGCTCTCTCATTTCTGGGAGCGGAACAGTTCCCCTATGAGACATCCGTTGGAAATGTCTGACAGCTGGAAAGTTCATGAATTACCAGAGAGCCAGGAATTCGGAAATACCTGCCTGCTTCCGTCTTAGGACACGCGGAGTCTGTTTGGGGTAGGGAAGAGGCAGAAACACGTGTTGAGTAATGTGGCGACTTGGAGGCCATGGGGACGTCACTCCCATTCGCTCTATGGCACACCCCACTACTTTATAAACACGACAAAGGGTAGCGTACCTTGAGTGTGCACACCATGCTCTGCAAATCTTTCGTTCCCTTTTTTTCTTGCTCCGGTGCGGTTGCAGGCCGAGTGAGGCCTTCACCCAGCAGCGCAACACCGAGAAAGATTCGTATCGTGGTGAGAATGATGAGAATACCATTTGTAATTCAGAATTCCATAGTAAAAGTGAAATTGCAGCTCGACCGTGAGCGGCCTCCGCTAAGGGACTATCATACGACTCGTGGTGGTGAAATATGGGCGTTCCAAACGTAACTGGTTGGAGTTCATCAGTGGATTTGGATGCTGAGTGCTGACGTCAGCATCATTCAGTCTCCAGCTGTATCAGGAAGGGAAGTCACCCTTAATATTCTTCTGGGCGAGAGAACCGTCACGTAGCTCTATCTATGTTCGGCGCCAGTTTGTCGTCCCAAACCTTACTCGTGTTGGGATGCAAATCTTCCCTGTGCAATGATGACTTCGATACTGTTGCAGTCGCAAACATTCCACTTCATGAATAACAGACAAAAGGAATTTCCTCTCAGCACACTATCAAGTAATCTACCTTCTGATATGTTGTGACATGATCTCTATTTGGCGATGAAGGTCAACAAGATGTGTACGTCTTGTGAGATTTTGTGTGGCATAGAAAGTTGGAAGCTTTTGGCTTGCGGGATCGGAGATAGGCGCAACAAAATAACTCTTCACTGCTTTTCTACTTGGCTTCTTCCATTAGGATACAAATGAATGTCACTTCCGCTCGCGCCTCTTCCCTACTCCCCGTGATTCAGTCCACACGAGACTGTGTTTTTCACGAAGGTACCTTATTTGCGCCTGCTTGTGGGTTGTGTTCGCTTTGATATTTTGCCGCGGGAAACACGCCATTCATTGATAAATGAGAAAAAAGAAAAATCTGACAGCAAGATTTCATTTTAGTTTTCCTTGCGAGGTGTTGTGACTTGATCTTTATTTGGCAACCAAGGTAAACAAGACAAAGTCCTGTTTGATCTTCAGTGGCATAAATATACGTACGTGTTCACAATGTACCGGGGAAGGAGCCCATGCCCTTGTCTTTGTTCAACGTTTTGCATCATAAGTGGCACTACATTTTGAAAGCAAATGATGTAGCTCTCGCGTCCTTTCCTTTTGTGGAGCGTGTCTGTGGCGTCGGGCAAGTTCCACTGACAAATTGGGCCTGTGATTACCAATACCGACTCTGCAATGCTTGCCCAGTTGTTGGACTCAACGTTAGGTTCAGATGCTGACGTCAGCATCGTGAGGTTTGGAACTGTATTGCGGTGGAGAAGAACACTTCAGAATTCTTTGGGGCAAGAACATTGTTGTATGGCTGCATCAACGTGTCGCGCAAGCTCGCCAAGCTCAAAGTTGGGATACAAATCTCCCCTGTTGCAAAAAGATACTGCAATACTGATGCCACAAAAACCTTGTTACTCAGATGTACATAGTAAGATGTAATGTGCATAGAACTCACCTGCAGGAACGTGATGCCAAACTTAGGGACGTCCTGCAGGTGTGCACATCTAAACCCGCGGCCACAGTAGTGGCACAGCAGCTAATACCCAACACTCATACTACACTATATACTCCACGTTAGTGGATGTCAGTGTGACATTGCTGCTGTGTTGTGCAAGATGATTCAATGGCCATTGTAACAGGACGTTTCACAAGAACAGAGCCACAAAATGCAATTTCAAAAGAGCATTCCAGATGCAACAACGCAAAGAGCAGCTATTAGCAAAGCTACCTCCCAGAGCTTCTATTATTTGAATTATTGGCGTGAGACCACAGTTCTTGAAAATCTCCACCTCTGTTCAAGGCACAGGCATCCTGACTTGAGCGATCATGAATCTGTCCTCTGTTCTCTGATTGTCATGGGAACCAGCCAACAGTGCCATCCTTATTCCACAAAACCCAAATATCACATCCTGTTCAAAAGGCATTGAAGAAGGCCATCACGTTCCCATTCAAACTCCAACTGTTTATCTCACTCCAATGCCCATTTGTCTTCTTGTATGGATCCCTGCATCTGGTATTGCAAATGTGGCAGAAGGTAGCCCTCATGTCTATGAAAGAGTTGGTTGTTTGAATGATTCGGGACACCGACAGCAAGATTCTTGCTGTCAATGTGACCCAACTGAAGCGCAAGGGGCACCTCAAAGGTACCTTAGAGGACTTTGAAACTTGGGTCATGAAAGAGGTTGATGTGGATGAGTGCGACATGTCAGTGCTCATTGACATTTTCCAGGAGTTGCGAAAGGGCATCATCAATATGTTTGATCAAGACACAGCAACTAAGAGTGTCGCAAAAGAGACCATTGAGCATCGGTGGGCTGCACTTCTTAGAGGCTTGTGGATCCAGGATATTCAAAGGCTTGCCTGTGTGCTTGCAAACATTGATATCTCTGTGGACGATTTGGACCAAGAATTCATCATTACAGAATCTTTCAGTCTGTCAATTGGCTGAGTTCTTTGCCAGGGCAGATACCTCACCCCGGTATCTGTTCAGAGATTGTTGCATGTGCTGTATACAAATCGTGGGAGCCTCACGTTTCCTCAGATGTGGGCTGAAATCGCTCTGGCAGAAGATTGGCTGGCTTTTGAACTTTGTGCAAAGTCTGGTTGTGATGCTGCTCAGAATGCTCCACAGGCACAAGTGTCCAAGAACGTCAAGGAATTGTTTCTTCATTAGATCCAGTGCGCTCATGCCACAGACATGTTGACCATGCCTGAGAACCTTGCCATTGCACAGGATGATGCAAAAGAGTTTCTGGCAATGGAAGAGCTGGTGCTAGCCATGGGTGCACTGCGATTCACAACCCTGACTGGAGACATTATCTGGCGGATGAAGCTCACTGATGTCAATACAGTGGAAATCATCAGAGGTCTTCAGTGAGTTTATAGCAGCTTTGACCTCTCAAAACAGTTTCTTCTTGCTTGAGGTGTAAACGCTGCAAAGCTCCTATCCAAGCTGCACATAAAGATCCAACCATTGTGATAACCAAGATTTTCTTCACAGCAAGGAATCTTAACTCAACAAAAACTGGCGGCCACAACTATATTTGTGCAATGTTGGCAGTCCTGCTTTATCTGAATGAACCATACACTGGATCAGTATCCACACCTACCTTACCTAGTTTTGCAGACCCAATGGTAGACACAATCAAGCAGATCTTTACATCAATGTTCCCAATGCCAGGAACAGATTACAATGGATATTTGTAGGCTTTCAATGCTGATTTTCCTCCTTTGTTTTAACAATGGGCGTATATTCCTGACATGCAGCACTGACAAAAACCTTGCTTCTCAACAACAATTCTGCACTGGAGCAATCCTGGAACCTTTTGCAATGGTCTTGTGTTGATTTCATTGCTAGGCACAGGACTGGTTGCTTTACTTTTGAGCAAGGCAACTGAGTGACGTTCCCACATGGGTTGCCACCTCTTGGGGGACCCGCTCAAAGTCGCTGAGAGAAATTTATCTCCTGTGTTCAAAATGATGTGTGATGGTGAAACACGCATTGGAGGGTGATTGTGCCCACAATGACAGATGATGAGATGGATGGGATGTTGCTCAGTGTTTGGGAAACGCTGTGGATTGGGTTGCAAACTTAGGAGAATAATCTTGATTGTATTGAATTTGACGACAATGCTCCTGTTGCAGCCATGAGAAGCGTCAAAAGAACCATTGTTGCATCTCTTATTCAAGTCACTGGAGCTGTCAGATGGGTAGCTTGGTCGTGGTACGTTGACAGCTCATGTGTTGCATTTCTTAACACTTTCTGACACACCCATCACTCATGCTGCACGCGCTTTGCTTTGACTCTGCATGATCTAACTTCGGGGCAACAGTCAGCTCTGTCGCCAATAATCCAATCCACCAATGACCCCGAACGATGGAACAACTTGGTTCGTGTACTCAGGCTTGCTGACCGCTCGAACGCAAGCATATGCGAGATCATGACTCAGATGAATGTGATGATGGGAGCTGCCAAGGTCGCGCAATGGATTCAGGCAATGATATCCTATCCATAAATCACATGCGAGGTTGTGGCCCGACTCTGCGACTTTTTGTTGGGAGTCTGGGACTGATCAGCGCTGGACTTGTAGCAGTAAAGAAACTTCTTGTGGTTTCCAAATTGCAGGCAATATATATTGAAAAACGCAGTATATTGAATCTTTGCAATCAATGGTCTTTCAAATCAGATTTCTCCTGGGCGTCGGCAAGGATCTGTTGCAGTGGTACAAGGAAATACAGGAACATGAGGTCGACGCTATTGGCGAGTCCAGACCCGCCTCACCTTGAGGATGCCAACCTCCTTCAAAAGCACAATCCCATGGCATTACCACCCCGCGGGGTCCTTGCGCACCGCGCCTGACGTGATGTCCCCCAGCATCACCTCACCACACCGCTCCCTTATTGGGGACACCGCAGCGGGTGACATTCCCTCGAGGCAGCAGACACACTCGCCACACGCAGCCACCGCACACCGCCACGGAAACTCTCTCGGAACGTGGTCACTATGGAACCGCCCGCGGCATCGGATCCCGCGTCCCTCCAAGGTTCAGGTCGGCACCCCGACTCTCCGACCTCCGAGAAGGGCGAAGCGGCGTGGCGGAAAACAAAAAAATGCAAAAAGCAAAAAGAGAAAATGACTAAGGGAAAGTAAAAGGGAAAGACAAAGACGAGCGGCCCCCGGTTGACCTCGTCCCCATCCCACGAACGCCACCGCGCAAAAACCCAAAACCCATACCGTAGAAAAATGATGCAAAACCAAACTCGTTATAGATTCTCTACATCGCTAATCCCAACACTCGAGTCGGCCGCCACATTATTACACCGGACTCGTCGTCATACTAGGATCAAATATATAACAGGGGGAGCACGACACGCTCGCGGACGACCTTGATCCTTTCACACACTCATCTTCCCCACCCTCCTCATACGCACCTCCTCGCCCTCCTCCCCGTGACCACCGATCCCGCCCGTGCCCCCCCACGTCGTGCAGTCTAGCCCAAACAAAAAACACACTCGCTCCCAAATGTCCATGGACCATGTCCAGCGTCGACCCTCATCTAGGGCGACATGACGGCCTCCTTCGAGAAAGGCCCGCCCGAGCCCAACCACCCTTCCAGCACCGACTTCACGTCCAGTCGCCCTCCCCCTCCCCCTCCTCCTCCTCCTCCTCCTGGTAAACCTCCCGACCCCGGCCCACCTCCACCAAACCCATTCGCGCTCCCGTTGGTCATTCCCATCCCCCCACTCCCCGTTCGTACCGATCTCGTCCCGCTCCCCGTTTCACTTCCGTAACTCCCATCACTCCGCCCATTCAGCGACCCGTACTGGCCCGACCCCCCGTGGTACGCCATCACGGGGCTGTAACTTCCATTCATCGTCCCGTTCCCGTTCACGCCCGTATTCGGCGACCCTCCGCCCCCTGAGTTGGCGCCCGTGGGCCGGTACTGCAGATACGGCGACTCGGGCGGTGCGATCTGCGGCGGCTGTTGGGGTTGACCGGGGGACCGGGGCACGTACCCGCTCATGCTCGGTCGCCCGGGTCCGGCCTCGTACCCGGCTCCCCTGGCGTCGAACGATTGTCGCGCGTCCATGGACGGTCGCGCGTCGGTCGATCCGCGGGGGTCCATCGACAGTCGGGGGTCCATTGATAATCGCGGGTCCATCGACATCGACACCCTCTGGTCCATTGATCCCCTGGCATCCATCGACCCCCGCATGTCCATGCTGCCCCTAGCAGCCATGATCGTAATCGCGTCCGCGCTCGACGTCCTCGAAATAATACTCGGCGGGGACATCAGCGTCCCGCCCGATGACGGCGACGACGTGGAACGGTCCAGGAGGGTCGACCCCGACGAGGCGTACGTCAGCGTCGACATCGAGGTCAAGTCGGAAGCGGTGCGGACGAGGTTGTAGGGTGAATTTGAGGGGCCCCCGCGGGTTGGGGTGCCGTTTTGGGAGTTGCTGCGGAGTCTGGTAGGTGGAAGGACGGCAGGGGTGGGGTGGGCGTGAGTAAACGGAAGCAAACAAGGGGTTTAAGGCATCAACCTCGAACCAAGCCCCCACACACGGACTCACTTCAAAAACAACGCCTCCACCACCCTCATCTTCGGAGCAATCCCCTCCACATCCGCTCTCTGCAGGACCTCCAGCGGGAGCTCCGTGAACTGCACGCGGTCCCACAAATCCGTCCTCGCGGCCTCGTTGAGCCACGGCTTGGTCCGGTGCACGGCAATGTACCCGCGCACCAGTGTGTAGGTCTCGCTCGGCGTCCACAAGATCGCGCTCGGGACCGACCGCACACGACCGTCGGAGGAGATGGACACGGGGCTGGCGCTGCCGGCGCTCGAGGGGGGGTTGGTCGGTCGCGGAGAGGGGGCGAGCCCCGTGGCGTGGTCGGCGGCGCGGAGGAAGAATTCGATGGAGGATCCGGAGAGGGCGGACGGATCTTCCTTGAGCACCTCGGCGGCGGCGTCGAGGATGGCGTGATGCGGGGTTCCAGGCATGCGCCAGAGCCGTTCGAGGTCCTGGATCTCGGCGCTGGCGAACGACACGCGGGACCACAGCGCGGCGGCGGCGTTGGCGGATAGGGGCATGTTTGTGCGCTGCTTGACGTCAACAAAGTTGCGGACGAGGGCCAAATGGCTGGACCGCTCGACGTGGTCCAGGATGTGCGCCAGGGCCTCCGAGCTTGTGATGGCCAGCACGAGCTCGTCCGTGTCGGGGCTCCCGGCGACCTCCACGAGCCGCTTTGTCGCCAACTGGGAGATCTCGGGCTCCTCCCACCTCCCCGCCTGAACGGCGATCGAGTGCAGTTCGTCCGGTGGCGTGTCGGCGTCAGGGTCCACGAGCGAGTCGCGCAGAACGAGGTCGTAGTGGGAGCGCAGTTCCGTGAGCTCGAACATGTGCGAGATCCGGTGGATGCCCAGGATGAGGTCCCATTGTCGTTCGGGGACGGGCATGGCACCAATGTCCATCGTTTCGTCGGAGTAGATGTACCAGAGGATGAACCCTAGGGCTTCGTGGAGGAGTTCGTGGTCGGGGAAGTGCGGGAGGTCGTACATGGGAATGCCCGTCGCGGAGAGTTCGGTAGGGCGGGTTTGGGTGAACAGGTCGTCGAAGAATTGGGAGCGTTGGGCGAGGACGACCCGGTGGGCCGGGAAGGTGCTCAGCTGGAGGATGGTGGGAGTGGAGTGTCGGGGGGGGAGAGGGGAGGAAGGGGTGGGGATGAGGCGGGGCGAGATGGGGGGAACGAGGAGCGGGTGGTGGGGGTTGGGGCGTTAAGGAGTGAGAGAGAGAGATGGGAGGGGGCGATGGGAGGACAGATGTCAAACGGAGGATGAGGGAATCCAGTGGGGTAGGAAGAGGAAAGGGGGAAAGGAGGAGAGGAGAAACATCAGCCATCGCGTCATCGGGACACAAACCACCCAAACACCGAAACACCGGCGAGAGGCGGATCCAGCCGCCTGTCCCTCCCCCTCTCCCATACGCACCTTTCCATCGCTCGTCCTGACTTTCAGCACTGCATCGACAAACTTTGTCGACTTCAAGAACGGAACAAACCCAATCGACGTCGCCGGCATCTGCTGGCCCCCGACCTGGCCCTGCGAGGCCGAGGGTGAGGGCACGATGTTGCTGCCTCTACTGGACCGCTTTCCGGGGTCGCGAGACTTTGCCCTCTTCTTCCCCGCGGGCGAACCGGCCCTCCCCCCAGTCCCACCCCCGTTGGCTCGGCCCCCGCCTCCGCCCCCACTGCCCGACTTGGCGGGCTTGGGCGACACGGACCGCGTGCGGTCGTCGGCGGGGGGAGGAGGTGGGCGCGGGCTCTTTGCGGAGCGGTGGCTGCCCCCAGAACTGTCCATCGTCTGCAAGCGCGGATGGCTCGATGGTGAGGCGGCGAGGAGGGGAGGATGGCGGGCGGACGGGGTGGGAGCGGGGGCGGGCGGGGGGGGTGGGGTGGAGTTGGGATTGGTTTGTGTGGGTTGGGTTTGCGAGGCTGGGTGCCACGCCCGGGGGAGGACAAAATTGTGTCCCAAATCCGCTCAGGCAGAGGCGTCGTTCTCTCTTTCCCTCTTCCTCCAACATCCTGCCTGCCTATTACTCCTCTCTATTACGCCTAGCCTCTACGCTGCTTACCCCCTTCCGCGAATGGACTCAGCGCAGCGTTCCGGCGCCCTCGCGAGAATTGTTCCATCTGAGGAGCAGCCATCTCCTCGTCCACTCTCCGACCTTTTGCTCGTGCGGTCTGCACTGGATTCTTATTTCCTTCTTTGTTATATCTACACTTGTGGCATCGCTGCACCATGCTGTCCCATCTTTCGCCTTTCTTTGTATTTCGACACCCCACCACATCTGACCAACCTCACCTCCAGTCGTCCGCCAACACAACTACACTTTCGTCATACCCAGTGACCTTACTCCGCCAGGCCGGCTCCCACATCGGTCAGGTCCTCACATCTCCAAACTCCAGAACGCACGGCGAAACTCCATTCCCGGTCGCCCCCCTTTCCTCTCTCTCGTAACGAATTTCACTTTCCTGCGCGGTATCACTTGACATGACATCATCATGCAGTACATGCACATCTAACCGGCCCGGATTCCTCCCTCCCGCCACTCGGCTTCAACGCTTTGCCGTGCCTTCTGCCACCCGCACCTCGCCCACGCTGACCTCGCGCACCAATTCATTTTTAAAACGAACTGCACCCTCTCACGTCACCGCAGGGGCAACACGTCCTTCCTGCGGCCGTTTTCCAAGCCCTGCCCCTCACACTGACTCCATTCCGCCCTTACCCGTTCTTTTCCCCCATCTGCTCATCGACCTAGCCCACACCACGCAATCCCCTCCCCTCGACATCCCCGTCTCGCTCCCATCGGCGCACAACTCCCGCCCGCACGGGCTGCGAGGTCCGGGGTCCGTTGTTGGGGACGCAGGGCATCGCACTCGGCGTCCTCGCAGGTCCTTTCGCCATCCTTCCCCACGACTGATCGGACACGATAACAGCCACATCCCGTCACGTGCTCGTCCAAGCCTAACCCGGAAACTGCATAGAACGCACCTCTGACCTCAACCCCACGGTGGGTCCAGGCGCCAGGAATAGGAACAGGTCCAGGGCTTGCCGTCCGCGGCGGCGGGGGCGTGATCGTCCCACTGTCGGCTTTCGGCTCGGCTCCCGGCTGATCGGCCTGCCGTGTGCCGCCTTTATGCCATGTGCCGCGTGCCCGACATCAAGATTGCATTGCATGCGGTACGGCGCCCAATGCGGCCCGACGTCTTGGCTCAAGAGATGCCGCTCCCGCGGACACGTGACACGTGACTCATTCGGCAGTCGGCAGTCTCGACTTGACGCCGCCCAGTAGCGGCTCTGGAGAGATGTCGTGAGCCGACCTCATGTGACCAGGTCGTTGTCAAGGCACAACTCCCCACTCGCCACGGGCCAGGTTACTCATGAAAACACACGTGGTCGTGCAGTGTAGTGCAGTCCGTCGTGCTTATCCAAATGATCTACATTACGCGTACGAGCACACCGTGGAACATCGGCAGACGGTAAGCACGACAATATTAACGTCACCCCGCAAGATCAGCTCCTGGTCACGAATAGGTGTCTCTCCAGCGAGCTGCGAGCTTGGAACGTCCCTCTCCGCGAATGACATGGACTTTTATGATCACCCCGGCGCACGCAGTTCTGGGATCGGTCGACGGACCTTTGGTTTCTACGGCAACTTACGTTCAAGCACAAAAGCATCAACTCTTACACGATAAATTGTTTTCGAAAAGATTTAACACCGTTTTTTCCCCCTCTATGTTGGTATTAAGATATCTGGAAACTACGTGAAGCGTTTTGAAACACACCGCTGCAGATCAGTCCCACAAAGAGCTTCTAGGGTCGAAGACTGCAATCAGAAATTGTAAGCTGAGTTGGTGATAACCTTGCGTGTGACTTATGGGCTGGATATCATTGCTTGGGTCCACTGAGCAACGTCGGCACCTGTCATGGTCACATTCATCCGAGCCATGACTTCGCACAAGTCTGCGTTTGAGTAGTTAAGAAGTCTGAGTGCATGGGCCAAGTCGTTCCATCGCTCAGGTTTGTTAGTGAAACACATTAATTGGGGCAGAGCTGCGGGTTGCAAGGCAAGGTGTGAAAATGTCAAACAGCGTAAAGGGAACCCAAGACCTAAAGTGTCAACGTACAACCACCAACTTCCTCGTTGGAAAGTCCCAATGACCTGAGAAGGGACGCACATATGGTCCTCTTGTCCGTTCTGGGAGCCGCCACAGTCGCTCCATCTTCAAGTTGGATGTGGTCAAAATTGCGCCCCGACGTTGATATACCAATCCACGTTGTTTCCCAATACTGAGCAACATCTTATTCATCTCGTCATCTGCCATCGCGAGCTTGACCGACCCTGATCTATCCTGTGTCACGCCGCTACGCATCATTTTGAGCACAGCAGACACGTTTTTCTCAGCGGCCTTGAGCTGATCTGTCGTGACGCGTCCACCGGAGCGTCCGAATGGCTCAGTCAACAAGCTTATAAGAAAGTAAAGGAGACCCGTGCCGAGAGATGTGATGGACACGAGACTTGCGCGCACAAATTGGAGAATTGATCGGGCGCAGAAGTGCTGGCGGGAAGATAGATTGTGGTCGTGGCTGAGTAAAAAGTGACGTTGTAGATCAATGTTCCATTTATACCAAGGCGTACACTAAGAAGCAAACCAGACATCGAACAAAAACACTTACAAACGTTTATTGGAGTTTGATCCTTGCTTGGAGAGCATGGCGGCCAAAATCTGCTTGATCGCGTTAACCGTCGGGTCCGTGAAAGTGGGTCGCTTTGGTGTTGACACCCTTCCAGTGTACGGCACATTCAGACAGAGCGGGACCGCAAGCATTACCCACAAAGCCTGCTGATCGCCAGTACTCGCTGAGGTACGGCTCTCTGCCGCGGCATAGATCCTGGTGATCACGAGGGTTGGATCCTGGTGAGCTTTGTAGTAGATTTCGACAGCATGGACTCCTCCCGCCCAAAGAAACTGCTTCGAAATGTACCAAGAATCATCGCTGTCCTCAAGGCATTGGACGATTTGCAACTTTTCTGTGTCAGTAAGCTTCATGCACCAAATTACTTCCCCCAGCGTGGAGTCGTAATGCAGTGTTTCCATTACTTGCACCAGCTCTTCCATCCCCAAAAACTGTTTTATATCGTCAAGCGCGATTGCAAGTTTTGCTGGGTTCGCCATTATCCCGGCCCCTGTCGAATACTTTGTCAATTAGTGCTGACGTGGCGCGGTTGTCCGAGTCTACTGCCCTCCTGAACCAGGTGCCAAAATCAGCCAAGGTGCTTGAGAGATGCCCTTCGCGCTTCAGCTGCGCCGCGACAGCCGCGAGGGTTTTGCTCTCTTCGTCCCGAATCATTTGACTTAACAGCTCTTTCATCGACATCCGCCACGATCTTGATACCAGCCGCAAGGATCCTTTGAGGAAGACAGCGGGACATTGGAGGCAGATCAAGAGTTGGAGCTCCAAGGGGAGCGAGATGGGAGGCTTCGAGGTGTTCTGAGTTGGATGTGATAATCGGTTCGCGAAAGGGGGATGGAGCCTCGCTGGTTTCTGTAGCAATAAGGAAAAGGAAGACACACCCACCATCGATCAAAGTCGGGATAGTTCGTGCCCCGTATGGAAGTGGTGATTTTTGAAGAACTGTGGGTCTGTCCGTTACTCATGTTTATTAGTGGCTTCCGAGAGCTCTGCTGAGTGCTGATGCACAGACTGCACTTCAGCCAAGATATGAGCGTATTATTGAATCGGTCTTTGCTCATCTATTCGTCAGACACACTTTGTGTTGAAGAACGTCCATGGTGCGCCAAGAAAAACCAGGCCCGAAATGTACTTCGCAGTAAGTTTCGACATGCGAGACAGGTAGCACCCTCCAAATGTAGATATGAAGCTTCACGGCAATGTCAATGAAATTCTGCCTCGGCGTTGCACCATCCTGTGATCACCATCACGCAGCCCAGCACCTAGTTTCACACTTGTTTTCTCTCAGACCTCCGCTTCAACACCACAAATACGTGCATACCGGTTCTCTATTTTCCAAATATCAAAAAATCATTTACAAGGTTCACAAGTTGTTCCACGACGTGAAGCGTTACATATAATTTCTCCCAAGCCAGTTCAGGTACAGATACTGTACAGTTCCGATCCCCTTCACACCACACTCCTCCAATCCTCTCTGATCTGACCATTACACCCCACCTCGGCCCAAACTCTGAAGACAAAAAACGGAAACGTCCAGCGTCACCGTCCGGCTCAGTACCTCGACCGCCCATTCCCGCCCCTTGAACTGCCCCGATCCCTTTCCCTCTCTCGCTCGCTCGGCCGCTCAATTTCGTAACCCATCGCACCCTTACTGACCGTCCGCGCGGGGGGGAGGGGCATGTCTCCGTACCCGTAGTCCCGATCACGGTCGCGGTCGGTGCTCCCGTACCTCCCATCAGAAATCGTGCTCCCCGTAGAATACGTGTTGATCGAGTTGGCGGTGTTCGACCGGTTCAGCGCCGTGGAGGACGACGCGCCCGATGAGGCTGGACTGGGTGTGGCGGAGTTTGGACCAGGTAGGAGGGAGTTGGTGTAGTTGCGGTGCGCGGAGCTGGGGTTGCGGCGGACTCTGGTGGGAGGGGGAGGCGAGGACGGGGAGAGATGGTATGAGCACGGGATCGATCAAGAGAAAAGCATGCATCCAAACAGTGCAAACGAGTACCGAGTGGTGCCCAGGCGGGCTGCCCCCTCTGCTTGCGCTACCAGTACTCACTTTCTGAAGAGAGCGCCGACAACCATATCGTTCGGCGCTAAATTCGCCTCGTGAATGCGTCTCAGCTCCTCCACTGACATATCATCCAGCTTCGCCCTACTCCACAAGTGGAACCGCTCCTCGTCGTCCAAGTCGGGTCGCGCGGCACAGAACGCCGCAAGTAGGTTGCATGTTCGTGCGGGGGACCAGGGTGTGTACAAAATAGACCGGCCCGGGGCCGCCGAGCCGTCCGTGGGCTGTGAGGCCGTCGCGTGGTCCAACGCAGCAGCGAACAGGTCCTCCGAGACTCCGTCGAGGGATCGAGGGTCCTGAGCCAGGAGGCGCGTGGCAGCGTCGAGGACGAGGTGCACGGGGACGTCTTCCCCGGCAAAGGCGGATTCGACGTCGTCCAGGGTAAGCGTGTGGAAGGGCACGCGGGCCCACAGCGAGGTGAGCTGTTCGGGTGTCGGGGGCATCTTGGAGGCAGTCCGGACCGAGATCCATCGACGGAGGATGTGGAAGGTCATCGAGGGGTCCGTAGAGTTGATGACGGTCGCCATGATGTCGTAGCTGGACCGCGCGAGCGCAGCGTCCGAGGCTTCGGGGCGGCCGACGAGGGCGAGCAGGCGCTCAAGGGCGGCTTTCGAGACATCGCGCACGGCCCACTTCGTGGCCTCGGTGAAGATGGTGTACAGGTCCTGCGGGCTCGGCGTGGCCCGCGGGTCGTCCAGCACGGCGCCGATGATGCGGGCGGTGAAGTCGTGCAGCTGGTTGAGCTCGAACATGTTGGACACCGCGTGCACACCAAGCACCAGGCCCCATTCGCAGTCGGGGATCGGAATGCGGTCGGGATCCGTCATGGAGTAGATGTACCATAAGTTGAAGCCGAGGGCTTCATGAAGAGCTTCGTGGGCGGGGAAGACGGGCATGTCGAACATGGGGACCCCGTTTTGGTTCGTTTCCGAGGGATCGATGTCCGAGAAGAGTGCATCGAAAAAGGGAGACCGTTGCGATAAGACAACGCGGTGCGCGGGGAATGTGGAAATCTGCGGTGGAAAACCGGGAGTGTTGGGTTGGAGTGAGGTGACAAAGGAAGCCACAGCGGTGGGTTTTCGCAACCACCATCAGCCGACAAGGAGTTGCAATCAAGGCAGCCAAACACTTCCCGGTACGGATTTTCTCCTTGTCTTTGAATACGAGAGAACCAATGGACGAGAGAACCAATGGGCTCGGAATCACCACCAAGCATCAAGTAACAATTCAACCTGCACTTTCCACCACCCTATCACCCGCGCCCACCCCCACGACCCCGCCACGCCAACGCACCTGCTTGTCGGTTGTTTGCACTTTGAGTATACAATCGACGTACTTTGCGCTCTTCAAGAACCTGATAAACCCAGTGTGTGTCGGCTGCTCCTCCCCTTCATCGTTCCCACCCTTCTGCGCCCTGTGTCGCGAGGTTTTTGCCTTCCGTGCTGCTGCTGGCGGTGGAGCCCGCATCTGCCGATTTCGCCCACTCCCGTAGTCCCCCGGTGATTGGCCCGTGGGGGACGGCGAGGGCGAGCGAGACTTTCCCGTCCTGTTGTCGATGCTCTCGCGTCCGCGCATGGGGGAGACGGCGGATCGTGCGCTGGTGATGGTGGTCGGGGTGCAGGGTCGCAACGGTGCTGAAGGAAAGCGGTGTGGCGCGGCAAGCGGTTGCCTTGCCTTTTTTTCAGATCGAAGTGGATTCACAACAATCTTGCCAAGCAAGAAAGAAGTGCACCTGGATAGTTGCTGTCTTGTGCAAATGCAAAGAGACCCTGCTAGTCACAGGAAGACGGAGTGAGTGACATGTGAGAAAGTTCATCTTTCCACGACGCCTCGCAAGATCGCCCGCGTGGCCTCAAAGGTTACTCATTATTGACTTACATAAGTCAATCGGATGTTACCACAGCAGATATGGTTTGATGAAGATCAATGCGTTCAGAAAGATCAATTATTCACCTCTCAGCATCTTGTGCTGATGATTCGGGCTCACTTGAGTCTCAACGGCGAGGGGAAGGTAATCGGCTGTCCTGTCTGAGCTCGAGTCACCGTGAAAGTTACAGTTGACAATACGGTGGCTTGGCGGCAGCCCATCTCTCGCCTCCGTCAAAATGATGTTCATCGCTTCCACGAATACTTAACCCCACTGGTCCTGTCAAATGCATCTAATGTATGGCCAGGTATGGTTGTTTCGTGTCATTATGTCAGAATTCACGCTCCGTCCGCCAAGAGCAAGGGGAGAGGTAGGAGGGTTGCACCTGGTTGCACGGGGTTGCACCGTATCAAATTTTTGTAGAAGAACGTCAGTGGTAGCCGAACTCTGTGCTCTTTTCAATCTTCAGCCGTGTTTATTTTACGCGACAAATATGAATTGAAGAGGCTGGAAATTGGAGGAATACGACCGGAATACGACCGGAAGAAGCGGATGCGCTTTATTCGTGGCCCTTTTCCCGGAGCGAGCATCGGAACGTTGATTTGTAAAAATCTTGTTTTTCAGGTTCAGTGCACAGGAAGGTTCAATGAACTGTTCCTTTTGATATCCGCACTTCAATCGAGGAGAGGACCAAGCTCAGCAGTGGACGCTTCAAAGGGCAGTACAGCTCAGACTGTCTGCTTCAACCATCAGTGGGGGAGAAGGCTTCACTTCCTTGCGACTCTCTCTCTGCTTTCACCTCACACCGCCGAGCATCGGACCGCCCATGGCCGACACCCAGTCGATGGACGGGACAATTGGGTCGCCGTCGATTTCGAGTGTCTCTCGCAAGCGATCTCCTCCGCCGTTGGAGGTGAGTGTCTGCTTGGAACACAAAACCTGATTCGTCAGGTACTGATGCCCACCTTCGCAGCGACCAACCTCTTCAAAGCGGCCGACGCGCCACGTGAATTCCAGACTGTCGCTTCTGGAACACGTCCTGCGATCTAGCGCGTCTCGTACGACGGAGAAGGAAAAGGAAAAGGAGCGGAACCTCGATTCAGGGGCGACGGTTGCAGTTATCAAACTCAATCCCAATCCTCTCGCCGACGCAAAGCTGAAATCGTTCCCTCATTTCCTCTCTGCGGAAGTCTGCTACAAGCTTCTCAGTCGATACTTCGCCAGCAAACCCAGCCACTCGGCGCTGGTGCACTCCTCTGTCATCCTTGAGAATCCTAAACCAAACCCGATCCTCACGTTCAGCGTCCTTTCGCTTGCATCGAGCTTGAATCCAGAACAACATTTTCGCACGCTTGGGAAGTGGATGATGTTTCCGCGGATGAAGGAAACCCTGCGAGCGACCTCGTGGCCCTCCGTCGAAACAATCATCGCGTACCTTCACGGCTTCTTTATCTCATTTACTTCGACAAAGGTATTATGTGCATTTCTCCCTCGCCTTCGCAAGGTGCTGACTTTTCATTGTCCTGTCGACAGTCAGTAAAAGAAAGTCTCGTCCATCTATCCCAAGCTTGCGCCGCAACCAAGCTTCTCCGAATCACTTCTGAGGAGGGTCTTCACGCACTCTTCCCGGAAGAAGTCACCGCAAATTCGGATCTTGTTGGTTCCAACCCAATGACCCCTCCTTGGTTGCTCCGCGAGCAAGCCCGCCGCGTTGCGTGGCTCGCCTTTTCGTTGGACGCTGTCATTTCCGCAAGCCTCGGGAACCGAACGAGCTTGGAAGAAGACGGCCTCTGGACGCTCAACTTTCCCTGTGATGACGCGTGAGTCGTGATTCCTCTATGAATTCGCCATGCGTTTTTGAACTGACGACGCCACACCGCGGCGCTAGTACGTGGTCTCAGAAGAAACCCCCCAGCTTGGATCCGAACACCCCTCGCGCCTCTCTGCGCTCCATCCTCACCCCCGTGGTCTCAGGTGAAAGGCAGCCCGAACCAACGTACCCCCTCCTGGCCTCGACCTGGGGCAAGATTCCTCCCTACATGGAGCCCGTTTGCATATACACCTTCCGGCTGGCCACTCAGCTCCATGTACGCATTGAACAGCTCGGGCTGTGTGTGTTCATGTACCAAGACCCGGACATCCACAATGTCGGCTCAAAGATCCGGCACGTCGAGCACGTTATCGAGAAGCTCGAGACTTATATCTCGTGCGGAGGGAAAGTGCGGACCTCGTCGTCCTTGCTGAGTTCGGCAGTGCTTTCAGCGGCAAGGGCCGTCCTCCACGGACCTGGCATGGTGCTGGAGAGGTTGTGGATAAAGTTAATCGGAGAAAGACTGTGGTTTAGGGACTTTGTTCCCGAAGTTCCTCAGGATTTGGCGTATTGGATTGAACTGAAGAGACCCAGGCATGGGATGGAAACTGAGGAGCTTCTTTCAGCCTGGGTAGGTGTATTTGCTTCGCTTTGCACCTGTGGAACGTCGAGCCAAATCTCCTTTCCTCTTGTGCAGTCTGCCTCACCTCATTTCATCACAGCCATCGAAGACGCTTCATGCGCCGCAGTCATCCTCCAAGAGGCCGTCGCTCTCGATCCAGGGCTCAGAAACTACGTCACAGAGGGTGCTCGGGGGTGGTTCGGAAACCCAATCGAGAAAGTGTACGTTTCGGCCGTTCGCAATAGTTCTCCATCTCTCCTGATCGTCCACCTCTTTCCCCCCGACATCATCAGACTTGGCTCCTCCGCTGTAGTCCTCATCGTAGCCGCCGCTCTTTCCCGCGTCCACAAGCTCCCGACCGAGCAGCAGCTCGCCTGCTCGGCACAATCCATCCTGAGCGGGGGAGGTCCTCCCATAGATGTCGAAGGTATGGTCTCGTGGGTGGTGCAGGAGTTGAAGCTGAAGGAAGTTGGGAAGCCGAAGGCCGGGCCGACGTAGTTGTCAGTTGTCTGCAGCAGTGCGCTAACAACTTCAGCCAGGCGCCTGTCAAACGGTGCGCTGTTGGAGATCTGCACCTGACGATGTACATATTGACTCTTTGCATGCCTTCTCGGTCCGGAACCGGGGAGAGGCGTTACTCTAGTGCGGTAATGGTCGTATTTGCTGGGTTTATGCTGCAAGTTATAGCTTAATGTTGTACCTAGAGGGCCTAATACAGTGTGAATTTGCTCGATGTTTGTGAAGATAGAGACTTCTTCCTGAGTGAATTTCTGACCTCACAATTAATAGATCAGACATCGGGACTCGTTGGGTTCGAGCCCGGATCAGGCGGGTTCATTAAACAGGAGAGATAATCACGCCGAGGACAAGAGGGTGTGCAGCAACATCATTACAAAGAAAGTAAACTTCATTAGAATTCTGGCGTTACAGCTGGATTCCGTTCTGGATCGCATCGTCATCAATTAGCAGCAGCCGACTTCTCCACACTCTCCCCTCCATCAACCATCTGCCTCGCAGCAGCCGACTTCTCCACGCTTTCCCCTCCATCAACCGCCTCCTTGGCAGCGGGTTGCATAAAGTGGATATTGTTACCGTTGGGGTCGTAGCCCTGGATGTTGTATCCGTCTTTTCGTTGCCAAACGACGTACACACCGTTACATCTCGTAGAGATCACAAACAAGTCCCAAATCCCAACTCACACTTTGGATCACCCATTCGGAGCCCTTCGATGATGGACCCGCCGGCCGCCTTGACGAGCGCCTCGGTATCGTCAAGGTTTTGGACGGTGAAGTGCAAGTCCACTTGAGCCCCTTTGGGCGTGCTGGGGACGGGGTAGATACCACCAGAAAGTGCAACGTGGGTGCGTTTGGTGCCTTGGAACGTTTCATTGAATGAGAGACAAAGATGAAGGAAGTAGAGCTGATTCAACCTTCGACTGAGAAGTCTCACCTGGAACGTGACTCGCGTCCCACGACCACAAGGAGTACCCGCCCATGTCGACCCACGACCACCCAAGCACCTTGCTGTAGAAGTCCCGTGTCGCGGCCTCCTTTCCCTCCAGGCAGGGAATCTCAATGTGCACAGGGTACGATCCGTCTCCAGCGTGGAGAGCACCGCATTGGTGCTTGAAGAGCATGGTCATATCGGCGGGCTGGTAGAGATACATAAGGTTCCCGACGGAATCTTCGAACGTCGCGTTCGCGCCGCCTGCGAGAGGTCGCCGTCGTCAATTGTTACGTGTGTTTTGCAGCAAGGTAACGTTCAAGAAGCTTTACCGGATGGGTCCTCGGGGATCTTTCGCAAGCAAATCATGCAGGTACCATCACAGTAAGAAGTCAATCTTATCAAGAGAAGCTCACCAGCTGTTTGCCTTGCAGGCACTTCCCTCCGTGCTTTTCAATCTCTTTGAGCTTCTCTTCGATGTTCTCAGCGAGGAGGTATATCTTGACGCCCGACCGAACTCCAGTTGCCTTTGCCGCGTCGGTCTCGAAGAACCCTCCCGTCGGGAGAAGCAGACCTTCATTCTTGTCTTTTGCGTCTGGCGTCCAAATCAGCATTTGCGGGTAGTTTGGGTCCAGAGGGAATACACGCCACCCGAAGACAGCCTCGTAGAACGATTTGGCGCGAGCGAGGTCCTGAAATCGGTGGAAGTGGTGAGTGGATGGTGGGGACCAACAGGAAACAACGCGATGCACGAACCGCGACAGGAATCCAAGCATTGAGACGACTGATAATCATTGTCGTTTGAACGGTGTTGGAGTTAGAGTGCAGGGAGAACGTTCAGTCATCTGTTATGTGCATCCGGCAGTTGATCCGATTTTCCGATTTTGCCGGAAATGATGCGCAGGAAAAGACGCCGTCGTCAATGCAAGCGATTTGCGGTGATGCCAACGAGCGACAACACGCTACAAAATAACTTAAAGCGAATAGGGCGAGCACTGCCTATTTACAAACAGTGGGGGCGACACGCCCCCGTAGCAACCAATTAGACTCAAACTGATTTCTGTAGAGCCTGTCTGGCAATGCATGTCCTATATATCACTCATATTATTTTTGGGATTGTAGTAGGCGCCGTGGCCGGCTTGACTGACCCTGTTCGCCAATAACTGCATGAATATTCCCGGGATACGATGATGGCAGCAAGCGCGACTGCCACTCTCGCAGACGCCGCTAAGACTGGACAGGAGTATGAGATCCGGCAGGTTCTCGACGCTGGGGCCAGCCCCCTGAAAGTCCCCGTAAAGGAATGTCGCGGCAGAAGGGAGGTCCAACGCCCAAAGAAATAACACAAACATGCAGTCCTTGATCAACTCCCTCATCGTCGAGAACAGGACGCTCAGGGACCACTCACAGCTCCCCGTTCCAATCGCGAGGACGTCTCTGAGCATTTGTCGCATGATGTTTGCACTCGCAGACTTCGTACCCAAGGAGCAAGATGAGCTTGTTCTCTGTGCGGGCGATGAGGTTTTTGTGAGTCTGGCGTACCCGGATGGATGGGGCGCGGTGGGTGGCAGTTGGGGAGTGTTTTTCAGCGAGAATAGCACAATGACGACGTCAACGACACGTGTGTGTTCATGTAGATCCAACAAAAGATCACAAGCAGTTGGTGCATTCCTCCTTTCCTATCTCTTACTCGATCCGCCATCCACTCCAATCCCATCAACCAATTACACAAGTGCCACGCCAACAACACCCTCCCGCCTCGAATCCCTTCCCAAATCTCCCGTGTTCCTCGTTGCTTCATCTTTACAGTTTTCCATCGTCTCCCGCCTTGTTTGGAGGACGTCCATCCAAATCATCTACCCTCTCAACTATCTCTTGAATGACAAATGTTGGGTGAGCTGCTTGTGCTGTCACAAACAGTCTGTGCATGATAGCAAGAATGCCTTTGTTTGATCCCACGTAGGGCTCCCAAAGAAATTCCGGAAAGATTCAAGACAAGAACAACTTTTTTGAGGAGCGGGGCGTGGTTGACGAGTCCATCCAGCATACTGGAAACTTTGTTCGGCCCAAATATTCCCGCGAAATACAAGACGGCATTGCCATAGATTTCCAGAGTGAGAGATTCAAGGTGGTCGAACTGCATTGAATGATTGATACTCCACCTGAAGATGATGTTGGACTGTCCTTGGAGTTATTTACACAAAACCGAACCCGCGATAGCTGCTTAAGGTCTGGGAAGACACGGGAGAGATGGAGAATGTTCATACTGTCACCCTTATCATTTGCATCCACCATTATTCCTGTCCAGTCATGAAGTGATGTTATCCTTCTCCTCGCGGCATATGGAATGCATCGAATGAGCTCATCTGCAGTGTCGATTCAAAGGACCAACATTTGGGCACATGGCGAGCAGGATGGCCAGTGCCGGGAAAACGTCGCAAATGATGAATACTCAGATAAGGAACTGGTGATGATTCGAAGATGGGTGACACTTTTCATGACGATTCCGAACACGCCCAATACCCCTCCGTCATCACAAGTGCTGATCGACGTCCCAGGGCCGCTGGGCGGTACGGCAGCAATACTGAGGGCGCGTATCGGACTAGCCCGCGCCCCCGTTGCCCCGGTTCGCACATGCTTGTAGTCGGGGAACGGATTAACCCATTGGCTACTGCTGATCACTGTGCATGGAATGTACTCTCACCCCCATACTCTGGAGGGTCCACTGATATAATCAAGTATCAAAGGTCTCTAAAGTTGGTTTGCTTTGCTCACCAATGAATACAAATGGAGAGACGCTGCCACCTTCCCGCCAAGCCTCCGAGCATTGACGAACTCTTCGTTCACTTCCACTGCCTTACCCTCGCCAAGAAGTCGCCTGATAAAGGAGACAACAGCTGTGTTGTGATTGCCTGCGTTCATTTCCGATGCTGGTCCGGTTCAGTCAGAACAGCGCTGCCTTGGCATGTTGGTCATCTTCGCCGATCGGCAGGTATCCTGTGGAGCTTTCACGTGACCTCCATTTCGACGATTGAGTAAGATTCTTGCGAGCTTCGTAGGAGAAAGAAGGATCGCACTGATCGGAAAGCGCTCTGATTCTCCATCCTCGTCCAAGCCGATTGTTTGTTGTGGGCATATCCCGGCACTCTACACGATAAGCGAGTTCGATAGACAGCGGTCATCCCGCAGAAAATTGCATGATGTGAAAGGAGTCGTCGCTCAGATGGATTCGCGAGCATGACAATGCGAGAACGGGTTGAACCAACAAAACGCGCCATCATTGCATTCCCGATTTTCCATCCCACAGATCCCGAAGAGCTGAACAGAATAGTTCGGCGGTGCGATTGCTTGCAGGTGTCCCGGTCGCACCATTTTGGAACTGTGGAGTGGACCACAAAACGATCGACCAGACCACAGCTCCTACTCAAACTCCTTGCACAGATGGCAGGTCCTCTTGGAGACCCAGGCGGTCGTCTTGCAGCAATGGGTCTTGATCGCAGCGGGATATGGGGGTGAGTGGGGCCTTTGATGGCTCAGATGATGCCGGCGAGTCGAGTGTCGCGAATGTGGATAACCGCGTGGCATTTCATTGTTCTCAACAGGCCAGTGACCGCGACCATGGTGAGGTGAAAAAGCCCAACTCGCAGTCTATGGAGTGATGCAGCTTTCCACCCTCCTCCAGGATTGGTGTGAGGAAAACTATGTTGTTCATGAAGGACTCGCCGAATTCTGTAAGTGGGATGCGAATATCCAGAGAATCAATATCAGATGCGAAACAATTATACCAGGGAATACCTTGACGTCATTCTCTATGGTGCTTCCATGTGCTTACGCGATGATGCTTGTACAACGTGTGAGGGGAAACATGACACCTTCAGCTCGACCAACAAACGTGAATGCGCAGTAACATTTCATTCATCCTCATTCTCAGCACCGCCTTGGAACCAGATTTCTGTGGCACTATGCGGCCCTGATGGTGGTTGGAGCTGGTTCTGTCTGTTTCCATGGGACCCTCCTGTACGAGACGCAGTTGATGGACGAACTTCCCATGTAAGATTTGCACAAAACCGATACCTCGCTGATGTATTGCTGCTTAACGACTTCTCACGTTAGGGTCTACGCCACGCTCTTTCTCGTCTACAATGCGTTCGAAACGTCGGAGGACGGGACTCCAATCTATGGCGCCCCTTTGCTCGGAGCTCTTGGACTTTACGCCGGCTTATTCTCCTACTTGTACACTGCGCACGTTACGAACCCGGTTTTCCATCAGACCGTTTATGGCGCAACAGTTGTCACCCTCGTTCTCTACACCATCGCACAGTGGAGACGAGACCCCGAATTACACGAGCCATCGCCTGACTGGAATGGAAAACATCGAATAGGCACAGGGCAAGTTCAGTTTGTGGGATATCTTCTGTACCTAGCGGGGTTTATGCTCTGGAACGTGGACAACGTTTATTGCGAACACCTGAGGCTCACACGAATTGCACTCGTCAAGTCTACGGGATATTTTACCGGAAACTGGATTTTAAATCCTCTGCTGCAACTTCACGGCCTTTGGCACATCTTCACTGGCTGTGGGTACTTTCGGTATTGTGGTGCCTCTCTGACTGGGTTCAAATTTGAACTCAAAATACCACACATAAATTTATCCATTTTAGTCGGCTCATTTGTGCTCTTCACTGCCCAAGTCTACATGCAAATGCTGAAACGGAACAGACGCGACTGCAGGCTGGTATGGAAAATGGGATGGCTTCCCGTAGTAGAATCAGTTCCACTCGCCGTCAAGAAGGTAGCCTAGCAAAATACATGCAAACTGTAATGCCACGTATTTGGTGGGGTGCACGCACTCCGGAGAGACCGTGCCCAACCACGCGGAAGAACTCAATCAACGCAACGCAAACCGCGTCGGCTCCAACTATCGCTCTCGTGTAGCTTTGTTCCCGTGCTCGCCATCACTCGTGCGCGTCTCTGCTGACAAGGACTATCACGTGAGGATGCGTGTCCCCAAACACATTGGTTTTCGAACGAATATCCGCGCGACTTCTGACACATTCTAAACCGCCAATGACGGCAAAAATCACGTGACTCGTGGACTCGGCGCCTTCTCCAATCCGTCTCCACTCCTCTCAGTTCTTGACCAACCAACGACTGCTCGTTTCCATCAAATGGCCTCTCCACGATCGCCAACGTCTCCAACAGCTCAGGCTCCTCAAACTCCTAGGCCTCCTGGACCAACCAGGACTGTCGTTTTCGGTATGTCGGCGGAATTCCATTGTTGGAAGGACTTGGACGAACAAGGTTTCTCCCATCCATGTCAATTAGGATACGATCTGACCCCACAACTTGAGAAACTACCTGCTCCAATTCAACGTGTCGTGGCTCTTGTTCTGACCGCACAGTTCGCTTGGTTTGCTGGGCACGTGCTCACAGGTGCGTTGGCATTGCGTGGTCAACAACACCCGTTTCCCAAGGGTGCAGAATCGACCGATGCCGGTCTGAAAGCATTCCGTTAAGCGGATGTGCCGCATGGAACTTCTTACATTGCCGAGATAATCGACGGAGCTGGATGATATTGTTTGTTTCGGGTCCCCCATTCCTCTAATTTTCATTCTCCATCGCAGTTTGGTACAGCGTGTGGTATATTCTTCTGCGAACACCTCATTTCTACTCCAGGGCACTTCTGGGTACCATTCTCTCATATGGTATTGTCCTTTACAAATCGTACCACGTATGTATTCCACTGGAAAGCATTTCCCATTCGAACTACTCACCAATTCGCATCCGCGTGTCCCTTGCGGGTATTCAACTTCACGCAGTCTACGTTTACTCCGTCCGATCCAAACTTTCGCGCTCGCATTTCCAGGGACGAGAACCTTCACTACGTGCTTCTGGCTCTCCTGTGGTACCTTTCAAACCCACTCTTCCCTCTTCTGGTTCCATTCGCTACCTTTTCTCTGTTCCATGTCCTCACGTACACCCGGACACACATCTTGCCCAACATCTCCCCATCGTTGTCTGGGACTGTATCACCGACCCTCCTCAAGATCGTCAGAGACTACCAACCTGTCGCGATTCGCGCCGTTGCCAAGTATGAGATCGCCGTTCTGACGCCTCTTCTCATCGTTGGGGTCTTCCTCCGCTCCGTATCGCTGGTACAACCAGTCATGTTCGTTCAGTTTCTCCGTCAGCGTTGGGTCTTCAGCGCAACAGCACGCCAAGCCGTACGGGAAGTGAGAAGTGTCCTGGACGGTGCTTTGAATGGGTCTCCGTTGTATGTGCGAGCGGTGGGGCTGTTGGAGCGGCTGTTGGAAAGCATTCTTCCCGATGGTGGACCCGGTGGCAGCTCGGGAAGGGCGCAATAAGATGCGGAAGATTTCATAGTTCAGTGACATACATGTTACTGCTCGGGGGGGTTATAGTTGACCACATTTCGCAATAGAGAGGCTTCTCGACTTCAACAAATTCCGAAGATTGATTGTCCCTCGGAATTCGGTGGTTTTGCTCCTACCAAATGTCGAAGGACTCTATGAATGATCCTTTCTCGGCAGATCCGTCCGAGTGGGAGCTGTCAATGCTTGGATACGATGGAGGCGCTGATTTGTTTCCCGAAATCGATCCAACGAATGCGGACGTGACCTTCGACTCTCTGAATACTGATGACTCGCTCAACGTGGGACCCTCACAGGTACTTTCTTTGGAAGCAGGCGGCGTTCCTCTTCAGGATTCGTTGGGGGGCATTGGCATCTATGGGCAGACAAATGATGTTGGAGATGCACTCAACGCAGGCGACCTTTTTGCACAACTTGAACTGGGAGGAGGTGACGTCGGTTCTGTGTTTGCTTTGGATTCGGGGATTTCATCAGACTCCGTCGGGGATGGTGGTGTTGACAGAACTTTAATCGACACAATTGCGATGCATGGAGAGGGTGGACTCACCGAAGCACTGGACACGGAAATGGGGAATACTCTTGGTGTGCCGCATGTCCTAGCACTCCCATCTATACTTCCTGTGATACCGACGTCCACGATATCCCAACCCGGACTATTGGATACAAATCAGGAAGTGTCCGTCCTGCCTGCACATCTTTCCGCTCACGAAGAACTATCTTCTATTGCCGTGTATGTTGACCGGAATCGTGATTAAAAGCTCCGAAGGCTTGGTGTAACTATCTTCAATGTGAACCAGAGCGCTGCAATGGTCCTCCAAGAACGTTTTAGCCATTTCAATACCTCCTATGATAACTGAGATATCATTCAATGGATTAACACCGTGCTATCGTGGTCATTCTTCACTTTCTGGTGATCAAGAAACGAAGAGGAAGAGGAAGAGAAGGTCTCTTGACTCCGTTTCGTCAGTCTCTCACTCTGACTGCAAGATACAGTTGCCGTGAGCGTATCACTTTTTATCGTACCTCCTAGGGACTCACAATATAATTAACCCTTGTGCAGCCCTCCTACTGGCGCCAATGCCTCCACTCGTCTCTTCCTCTTACGCCCTGCACTTCTTTCCACGCCGGGATTCTTGGCAGCACTTCCTATGATAGATGATATTTCTTCTGCGCTATCTCCAGTGAAGCTTCTGCGTTGGAACGACGCAGGATCTCTTCTCGCGGGATTATCCGGAACTGGGATCATCACGTTGTGGTCGACCGAAGATATGATGAATAGCATGCAAATTATCGGTTCTTGGCAGTCTCCAGAGATTGTACTGGACCTATTATGGTTATACTCAGCTCGCGAGGTGGGCACGGTGATCATCTCGCTTCCGCTCCAAGGGACTCAGCTTTGCATAACCATTGCTAGTGGCACTCCGATACCCCATCATCTGAAAGCCTTCGTGCCAATAGCATCCGGCGCAAATCCTCAGTCGGCCCACACAGCACGTTTCCGACACTTGCAGTCCTTACCTCCAACTCGAGCGTTCGATTCTTATCCTTGACCCCGGATGGCATCATTGAAGCATCGTCAACAAAGCTTGCCGTTAATGATTCTTATGCCTGCTTGCATGGATCCCTGAGGTTATCTACGGTTGAGAGGACACTGGTTGCAGCACTGGAAGAAAGCTACGGGGGAGAGATTGGCCTTTCGATGTGGACCATCTCGGGAGACGTAGATACGACCGGGCGTGAGTGCATGGGCCGTTTCGTTTAATATGCTGATCAATCTCACAAGTGAAGAACGACTTAGGATTAGAGTGTCGCCGGATGTCGCCGCTTTTGCCACTATCACACATCAATCCTTCTGGTCCGCAGATGTATACACTAAAGCTCGCTTCACGCGATCGTCTCCTTCTCTGTACAAGTATTCCTACACCAGACAACACCGATCTCCACTCAAGGATCGCTTTGTACTGCTTATTAGACGAAATGGACGACTTTCCGGATAAAGGAGAGATGGTAGAGGCTATAGCGGTCGAGGGAGGTCAGAGTGGCAAACGATGGTGGTGCCAGGGGGAAGCGCGGTCTCTGGGTATCTCAACTGTCACTGAGCTACTAAATGGTGGATCGTCCATTGCTTTCGGTGTTACCACGGAATTTTTTGATGTCGTAGACCTGTAAGTTAATGGAATTTTATAACGTTTATTCAGTTTTTGAATTTTGTGATGCCCAAACAGGGATACCCTTCCTGCAGAGTTTTCTTCGGCTTCACAGAAGGCTCTCCTTGCAAAGGGTTGGTACTCTGTAGGTGCTGCAGAATCACCGAATGGGATGCAACTCGCGACTTTACTGCTACCATCAACGGGAGCCCGCGCTGCTGGTCGACTCCACATTGTTTCGGCTCTCGGCTGGCACAAGCGCGAATCACCAGAATCTCCCGAATTGCAATCAATGGCACTTGGAAAACAACTGGCTGTTTCCATTCTGAACACTCGCGATCCAGACGATGTTCTCTTGACTGTGTCTTCGTGTGTTGCTAACTTCCGCAAGATTATGCCGGACTTCCACGAACGAGTTTTGGAGACCATGAATAGCAGTATTTACAGCGCTGCGACAGAATCGAAAGAGGGTACTTCGAGTTTCGAGCAAACCAAGAAAAGTCAACCAGGCTATTCGATCCCGTTCATATGTCACGGGTGGGAGAGAAGCATGGTTGGTGTACACGGTGCGCTCTTTAGGTCAGTGTGACGATGCTTCGGACTCAGTGCATTAGTTTGATCACGTAATTCAAACTCGTCTAGATCACTCGACTTGGATGTTCAGAGTGGTATAACATCTGTTGTTTTGAAGCTTTTATCTTTACTGGATGGTTTCGATTCTGCCTTTGTACATTCCGTTCAGGCAAACGCTCTTTTATGTGGGTATCAGTCTATTCGATTAAGTCTCAAACTGTTTCAAACCGGCAAAAAATAATAAGACGAAGCACTGAATAGAGGATCCCTTCCAAGCACTTGGATCCCCTTGATCGACATTCAGCGAGGTTCGTCCAACTGTATGCATTTCCCCACCCGTGGATAGTCTTAAATTATTGAATCCAGAAACCTTTCGCGAACTTGCCATGAACTCGACTTGGGTTTCTGAACTCATGCGCTTTCTCCATTGGAATTTATATACCACGTCGAATCTTCGCCAGAACACGACGGCATCTAACAACTCATCAAATCTCGACGACCTTGGGATTCCCCAACAGGCTGCATCAGATTATCCCTTCACGCGAAATTCAACGTGGCTGCTTTTGCTTTTCTCCCGTCCCATTCGACGAATCCTCTTGCGAGTTCTTCTTGGAGTTTTCGCTTTGAAACTTAACGTGGAGCGTTTGGGAAGCACTACGCCGAACACACCTGAATCCAGGATTCCTACAGAGCATTCCGCAATCGCTTCTCAATCCATTCTTATCTTGAGCAAGTTCGATGGACTGATTGACGATATCAGTTTCGTCTACTCTGTGGAACAATTGGAAGCCACCACGGGGACTTCCGGCGATGATCTTTTGGCAGATTGTGAGTCCCTGCAAGTGAACGATTTTCCGTATTTACTGAGCCGAACCTCAACTGCATGTACTTTGTCGATCAATTTCCTACAGTCCCACGTTGTACGCTTCCAAAGGTCACCAGGATATTCTGGGATCAAGTACGAAAATTGCACAATGATTATGTCCAGAAACTGTTTCAAGTTTCGGTGGACACCACGAAGACCTTTTTTTTCCGACCGGGACTCGAGGTTGGTGCTCTCACGATGTACCCATCCGCCTATCACGACCCAAGCTGCGTTATGGCTGCGAGCAATAACACATCCAATGGCTCAGGTACTTTCCGCAATACGTTGCACCACGTAGCTTTTATTCCACTCAACAATTACTTGTCAGGCTGGACTGACATTGTCACAAACGGGCCACTTCAATTTGCAAGCAGTGTGAAATGCTGTTTGCGTTGTCGAAACAGCACCGTAATATTGGCTAATGATTCAAACGAGGGACCGTACCCTTCATTGGAGTACGCCAGAGGGTGCATATGCGGTGGCATATGGGGATTGCGACATGTCGATAGGGCATAATAAGTGGGGTAGAGATTGAAACTTGTTCCAACATAATATAATCTAAACAAATACAAGTTGCGGTGCTAGTTATGCAGTCCTTGGACGATCAGCTGGGCTCGTCACCTGGCGATCTCGTGTAGACGAATGTTCTTCGGCAGATCGTACATCCAGGTGTTTCTCTGTGCGCTCGCGGTGCTCTTCCTCGCGAAGGACAACGTAGTCCGGTGGTGCTGTCGTATCTCGAATGGCCATCACAAGGAAATCGGGGACTTGCAAAGCGACTGGCAATAGCAATATTGCAAAGTAAAACGCTGGCACAGACGCGACATCTCCTGCGAAGGAGGTTTCGGAATACCCCAGCAGAACACTCATGTAAATCCCAATGACGAAGATGACGACAGAGAGTACGATGCCGAGGAGGTGGAAATAGGTCCAATGACGGGTCACAAGAATAAACTTAATCAAAACAGCGATGAAGACGGCAGTTGTGTAGAACCAAATGAGGTTGTAGAAGCCTATGACCCGGCCAGAGGGACCAATCGCACCATCTTCAACAATGCGATAGACCGCAACAAATATTGCTGCAGGGGATTAACATCATGTTCTGCTTCGGGTGCCCGGTGCTGTCTTATTAGATCAAACTCACCAGCGCAGACCCACAACGATCCAACGATGTAGAGAAGAAAGGTTTTGAGATCCCAATACAAGTGTGCCTGGACCTCGCGATACGCTTCCGGATACTCCTCGATCTTATCTTCATCCACATCTTTCTCAAAAATAGCGAGTACGAGCGGGGGCAACGAAACATAAATAACGTTGTATGCGAGGAGGAACAAATCATCATACGGAGCCTTTCGAAAAGAATAATTTTTTTAGTTCGGATGCAGTCTTTCAGTCGGTTGCAATTCCACCTACAATGCCCGTCCACATGGAAACGAATCCAAAAATCCACTGTTGCGTAATCATGGCCAGATTCTTATAGAAGCTGACGAAGATAATTTTGCACATTCTCATGTAGTCATATCGTCCGTGAAGAGCGAGGAGACGTCGGAGAAACTTGAATTCCAGGAATGCGAAATCCGCTGCCCGCACGGCTTGAGCTCCTTCACGCCCGATGATTCCAACTCCAACATCAGCCGCTTGAATCATGGTGACATCGTTTGCACCATCGCCAATGGCGAGAGTGACCTTTCCTAGGTGATTCCGCACGAGTTTGACGATTTGGGCTTTCTGCAGAGGAGTAACTCTACAGCACACGACCTGATCCAGCAAAAAAGTGCAGTATCTTGCCGGAATTAAGACCCGGACAATAACAAAGCACTCACCGAATGGCATCTCGTTCCAAGCTCGAGGAACTGGCGCTGAAGTTCCGTAAGTTCTCCTCCAAGACCTGCTTGCCCATCACGTTTGAAGATATTCTTCATCCAACTTGTCAACTTCGACCCACCGCCTTGCGAGCGGTTAGATGCAAGCGAGGCTCGTGACTGAGGGCGGCCACCAAGGTTGTCAGCGTCTCCAGGATCAGCTGTGACACGACCCCGTCGCTGCTTCTTTCGCAGCGTCCCCGCGGTGGGCTCCTTCACGGACCAAGTCGCAAAAAGAACATTGAGGACGTCACCAGTGACAACCAGACCATTCTTCCGCCACTTTTCTTCCAGTTCCGGGGGGTCACCGAAACCACTCCCTTGACTGAAAGGTGCACGTCCAGATCCGAAAATCTGTTGGAAAATTCCCCGCCCATTCCCCTTTGTAACATGGTCCTTCCCCCATTCGTTTTTGGATTTCAAACGTTCGATTGCTTCAGAAATCTGTTCCGTTATTTCAGACTCTGACCGGGAGTTGAGGACGTATAAATTCATGTCAGGAGTAAGAAGTCGAGCGGACATTCCAATGTTGATCGCAGTTTCCTGTTTGTCGCCGGTGAGCACCCAAACACGCACATTGGCCTGTCAAAGTCACAGGTATGCCCACAGTAAATAACATGTACTTATTCACGACGAATCAGTCCACACACCTTCAACAAATATGCGATTGTTTCCGGGACTTCATCTTGAAGCCGATCCTCGATCGCAGTGAGGCCTGCGAGCTTCAGCTCGGTCTCCACACTCTCAAACACCGCATTCACTTTCCGTTCCCGATCTTCCAAAGCCATCGATGCTTGCTGAAACGCCGCGTCTAAACGATTCCATTCGTCCTCTGGAATCTGCTTCGAGGCAACGACCAACGTTCGCAATCCCTCGACACTGAACGATTCCAAGGCACGTTCAGCAGATCGGATGAGAGCTGGATCGTTCACACCGGGGTCCTTCGACAGTCTGGACAGAATAATATTGTCGGCTCCTTTGCAGTAGAGGAAGATGGGGCCCTTGGTGGACGGTGGGGATCCGCGAGGAGGTGGATGACGAACAACAACACTCATCCGCTTCCGGTCCGAGTTAAACTCCAAAAGCACGAGTAGCTCGTAATCCTGCTCGACGGTACTATCCAGTATGCTCACCGAGAGCGCGGCCTTTGTCCGACCAACCAATCGAATGTTGTTGGTCTTCAACCCCTCGAGAATCGCCGTTTCGTCCGGAGATTGAGACTCGTAGACCAACTCGCCAGTCGAATCGTCAACAGACGGAATCACTTCATGTGCAAGTATCAATGCACGAATGTAGGTGAGATAGTCTTCCTTGGCCTTAGCTGAAAGACTCGAGTCCATCGCTCTCCTCATGAGCGCACGTGGGGACGCTAACTCGTCCAAAGTATCCCCAGCCACCCACCACCGTGCCATTCTCATCTCATTCTGAGTGAGTGTGCCGGTCTTGTCCGAGAACACGTACTCGACGCAACCCAAATCCTCGTTCAAATTGGTATTGTTGGCACGCATCGGAACCGGTACGTATTTGGCCTCCTTCACGAGCGTTCCACCTCTTAGTTGCGTGGACATCTTCAACGCGCTCCTGTTCCGTTTCGAGGTCGAAACCAAAGACCCCGATACACTCGGGGCACGAGTCGAGGAGAGGCTCGTCCTCCCATCAGCAATCGGGCTGGACGGCGATGGCGCACCAAGTCCCTCTGATTGCATTGGCGCAAGACTTCCACTGATCCCAGGAAGGGGACTATTCGCGGTTGGCCCAGATCCCGCCGGGGCCTGATCGAGGAGAGCGTTGTTGGCACCGGTGATTCGAGAAGGCGCCTGACGTTCCAGGGACAAAAAGCGTGTTGGGCGCGGTAAGCTCCCATAGTTGGCTCGTGGGGGGCCTTCCGTCGGTTGCTGAACTCTTGCGCTTTCCGTAGTGCGAGGCCGGGAAAGACTAAACGATTTCGAGTAAACAGCGCTTTGGTTCCCAGACCCTGGCGAAATTGGCGGCGTCCCAACGGACGAAATATCCGAGTGCACAGAAGCACCCGCGGACGGCACTCGTGCCGCCTCCCGTCCAAACACCGACGTCGTGCTCTGCCTTCTCCGCAGCTCTTCGCCCCCCTTGGCACCAAGCTGGGTCGTGGTACCGACGCGTTCCTCCTTCCGCCTGCCCTCCATTTTGAGGTCGGCCGTCATGAACAAGCCCTGGAAGATCCGTGTGAGCTCCATACTGACAAACAGCGAGATAGGAATCACGTAAGTGTAGATGGCGAACCAGGTCAGCACGGAAGTGAGCGTTTCGGAGCTCCAATTCGTGATGTTGAGGAACTTGTCAGTGGCCGCGTCCGTGGGGTCCCACAAGTACCACGGGCCGAGGTAGGGGTCTTTGGTCTCTTGGTAAGGGATCACGTAGGACCTTTGCGTGGAGATTTGCGCCACGACGGAGTAGGCGAGCAAGAACACATTGTACAGGAAGATGCCGAAGACGAGCCAGTTGAGTTTTCCTTGTAAAGTGGAGAACTTGAGACTGGTGGCGCGGAGGTTCTGCGGAGTGAGGGGACACGTGTCGAGTCAGATTCGTCGGGTCGTTGATGCCGCCGCCGATGCCGATGCACAACTCACCCGCATAATCTTCGTATCCAACCCGGCATACACCACAATCCCAAACACATACTCCGTGTTCCTCAGAACCGCGCCTCTTGGCAAAAACTGCCCTACCGACAGGGGGAATGTCTGCCTCTTCCCATTCATCGCGGCTTGCGGAGACACAGGAGTCCCGCCTTCGAGCAGATCCCGCGCGGCGCCCTGTTGTTGAAGGGCGTGCACGTCCACAGAGTCCGAGACGGAAAGCGTGCCGTCGAATTCGTTGAGCTTCTCGTTGGGGAGAGGACACCGGACAACCCCACGCAGGAGGACCACTTCTTCGAGGTCTTGAAGGGACGACAGTTCGGGGACGGCCGTGCGGCGTTTTAGGTTGGTTTCACTGTCGCGGGTCGGGGGGGGGGGGGGGGGGGGGGGGGCGCATGATGTGAGGGACGAAGGGGCAGCGTGGTGAAAGGAACACGCAGAACCTACCCATCCAGATCCGACGTCTCTATAAAGCACGTTCCGTCGTCGATCGAACTCGACAGCAGGACCAAATCCGACGGGAACTTCTCTCCCTTGAGCACCATACACTATCGAGGCCGGGGGCGCCGCGAGACGGGGAGTGGCGGGACATCGGGAGGGCACCGGGAAGCGGAAAGCAGCACAAATGAGTATTCCGAACGGAAACGACCCCGAGCGCCGAAACGGAACCGGAAACGAGACACTCACGATATCCCCTGGCGCGATATTCCGGCTTTCCACCTGCTCGAGCTTGTCGCCGCGCACGACGGTGTACTTTGTGGCGTTGGCACGGGAGTCGGCTTGGTAGCGGCGCTGAGTGGGAAGGATGGGGGCAAGGTGGGGGGTGGTGGGTTAGTGGTGGAGGCGGTAAAAGGAGAACGGGTATGAGCAAGAACCGGTCAGCATGTGCGTGTGCGTGTGCCCCCATCCCCCTCGCCCCCCCTCTCCACTCACATAATCCTCAACTCCATCCTTAATCATCGTGATCCCCACCACGAACGCCAGCGGCATGGTGGCGCTCGTCTTTGAGACCGTCGCGACTCCGGAGAAGGTCGTCAGGGCGCCGAGGAGGAAGTAGAGGTTGTATATGCGGCGGAACTGCGGGGTGGGGAGGATGGGGAATGGAAGGGGCGGGGGGAAGGGTGGTGTGGGGGAAGTAGAAGGGTAGAGTGAGTATGGAAGGAGGAGGAGCCTAGGCCGAAGCCGAAGAAGGAGAAGAAGCACGAGCACGAGGAGGAACCTCTCACCTGCCCGATCAAATTCAGCGGAATGAACGACAGCACGGTGTATTTTGTGGTCTTGATGTAGTTCTTGTCCCGGGCCGGTTTTCCGGCACGTGGGTACCGCACGCTGTAGGCCGATTCGGACACGTCCAGGGTGTTGTGGCGCGCGAGAGCTGTGCCTGCGCCTGCTCCTCCACCTTGGTGAGGCGGAGGACCCCCACCACCCCCACCGTGCGAGGCAGCCCCGGAAAAAGACCCTGGCCCGTACGAGTCCATCAACGTGGTAACGGCGGGGAAGCCCGTATCGAACGCATTTACATGGGGAGGCCGGGATGATGAGGATGTGAGGGTGGATGTGAGCGGGAGTGCGAAGCGGTTCTCCATTAGTGGGGAGGAGGGGCCCGGTGAGGAGGGGGGAGGGTAGGCGGAGGACGGGGAGGTGTAAGGCGAGGAAGGGGCCGGGTAGGAGGAGGAGGAATGGGAGGTGCTGAGGACGTGTTGGGCTTCTGGGAGGATTGGGCTGGCTGGGGTATCGCCACTCCATTTCTTGTCCGTCGAAGCAGGCACGGGCCGGGTGGAATCAAAGTTCTGAAGCGACAGATTGGGGTCACGTTCGAACGTGGAGAAGAAGGGCAGGGAGAACTGGGTGTCGCCCTCTTTGATTGGGTCCAGTTGGGGCTGCTGGTTTGAGGACATGGCTGGGGGCCCGGAGTGGCGGGTGCGAGTCGGCTACAGGTCCCCGCTGAAAAAGATGTGGCAGTGGAGTGGGAGAGGGGTCGCGATGGGAGAGGGGGGAGGCAATAGGTGACAGGTCGCAAGGGGGGCGACTTCAGCCTCTCGTCACACACGCAGCAGGGCTCCCGCAGCAGGAGTGGCGTGCGTCTCTGGCCTCGCTGAGTCTACCTGGAGAGTGTGCGAGTGTCAGATCGCGATGATGGCGGGTCTACAATTGTCCGCGTCCACCCACAACGGTGGCGACCGCGTCTCCTTCGCGCGCAATCAGCGTCCGGAAGCGACCGGATTCTCGAGCAGATGGGCGGAGGAAGGTTCGCCTGTTCGCAGTCTCATCCGCGGGGAGTCCGCGTTCTCCGTTCTCCTTATGTGATGCAGCCACGCGACGCCTTTCCAGCACTTTGGCTCGGAACTCAACCCGACTCGGAGACCCAGCACACGACGATTGGACGACGCTAAGCACACACGCGATCCCGCTGGACGGAAGGCGGCGATGGGGAAGGGCAAAGGGTGCGGTCCTGCGAACTGGGGGTGGTTGGTGTCCTCGCAGGTGAGCCGCGGAAAGTCTCTTCTGCCTGGAATAACACCGCACATCTTCCACCTTTGTGAGAAAAAGAAACGATAAACAATCCTTCGTTATTCTCTCGACATCTAACAATTTATAGTCTGCTAACTTTTCCTGAGCTGGCGTGCTGAATCGACGCCTCTCATCGTACGCACGTTCTCGGGCAGATTATTCTCCCCAAGGTATCATACAAATACCTAGCGTCGGGTTACTGGCGGGAGTACCTCGCACAAGGCATTGCGTCTTCTTGGCACGTATCGGTTGTGGTGCATCACGTGCGCGGATGTCGAGCATTGTCCATCAAGTCAATGCAATAACCAGTACATCCCCTCCAAATGGATCCATCATACAATCATCCTTCTAGCAAGGTGTTGCTTCATGTTTCGATGCATAATCACGCATCGAAAGCGGTATTTGGATCGCTGGGCTTTCGCCATGCCGTTGTGGCTTCAATCTGAGCAACTGGTACGTGGACACCCGGCTGCGAGACGGAACATGCCCCACGACAGATACTTGGGGCCAATGGGACTGGTAGGACCGACGCAAGTAGTATGGGCACACTCAATCTCAACATTATTTGGTCGCCGCTAATATCCGGTTAGGGATCCAACGAACCTTACGTTCACACTTTTGTTCCCATTTATAGATATCATTCCCCAGTGAACCAGCATATCCAACTCTTCTCTCTTCTTCCCACATTCTCGACTCCCGGGGTCGGTGGAGAGGCAGCAACCGCTCCAATCCCAATCCACCCACCAGCGCTGATGCAAACAAAGGGCCTCCAGCCGTACCGTGCCCTTCAGTAAAGCACTCCAGGGTACGTGACTCGAGAACAAAAAGGCCCAACGACTGGCGGCTGATCTTGTTTCAAATTTCAACACTCCGCATTACAGCCTTTATTACTCAGATGGTTTGATGTAATATAATGATGTATACGGACCGATAAATAACGGCCCTGGATGAATAGTTTTTCTTTTTATAAATAGTACAGTCCGTGTCCGTGGTGGCCGGGCCGTGGACACGATAGCTTACGAGGTTGTGTCGATGCAGATTCCGCTCCTATACTCCGACGGGATCCTCGAAAAAAGTGTTGTTGCCGAGTCGAGGGGATTCGCACATGCGCCGCTGCTTGATGCGTTGGCGGCAGCGACTGCGAGGGACGACACACCGACACCGCTTCGGCTTCGGAGAGCGATATCTTGTCCCTGTCCCGGTCGACTTGTGACACAGGTTTCGGTGTCGAAGCTTTTGTCAGTTTCAACGTGCAAGTCACGTCGGCGTGAAACGCGAGTGCGCGTTTGGTGGTCGCGCCAAATAGAGAATAACCACCAGCGCCGTCGTGGTGGTCTTGATTTACGGCGGAGGTAAAAGAATTTAGCTTTAGCTGGAGAGCTTGACGAGGAAAGTCTAATCGGCTTTGAGCGCGGGGAGGTCGGAACATATCGAGGGCTCGTTCAGGCGCTGGCTTGGTGTCGGGCTGGATGAGCTCCGAATGTTTACAGTTGTTGTTCGCATGTGACAAGAAATCTAGAGCCGTCAGCTTGTGCGTCACGTCGGCCTGGAAGGCACGAGCGTGTTTGCTGGCCGTTCCGAAGAGCGAATACTCGCCCGAGCCGCCGTCCCTGTCTTGGGGATCAAGCGTTCCGATAGACCCAAAAGCGCCGGCCTGGATGAGCTCCGCGTTTGCAATCCTTGCGCTGGGATACAAAGAGAACTTGTGATGAAGACTGACGTCTCGCGGCGCGCATTCACGTAGAGGTTGCTTCTGCAATATCGCTGCCCGATGATAAAAGAAGTTGCGCTGAAGACTGTGTCGGAGTGGTGCAAGTGCACGTGGACGTCCCACCGGCGCCTTTGGATTGGATCGTCGCAAGACGTCAGCATGTACCGGATCAAGCTGATCATGGACGCAACTAACGACGGCGTGGCCCAATACCGGAGCGGGCATTTCATTCGCAGCTGCCCTAGCCGGCGACCAGGATAGTACAGTAACACATCCAATGCAAAGAGGTCGGACGCTCTTGAACCCGAGAGCTTGGGGCTGAACAGCCGAAGCTGGTCGGGTGCGTTCCAGAACGGTGTACCGGTTTTGAACGGCAGAGCGTTTACGCCGGTAGTAGACTGGAAGCGTGTGTGTGATCAGATGAGAGACGATTCCGTAAAGGAGGCAACGGCATGAATGAACTCACTTCAATAACCGAGGAGCCAAAGGCGATTATTCTCAGATCAGCTTTCCATCGCTTCGCGGTGGCGAACATCACGCTTTCACCCTTTGACGTGAGATATTCGAACGGTTGGTTTTTGATCAGTCAAGATGGAGTACAGGTCTTCATACACACCTTCAAGTCAAGATGCAGAACTTGTTTTTCGTGTACACCTTTCAAGGCGTGAGTCAGAGTCCTGCAGAATTTGATGGCGGTTTTGACGCGGAAGGACCCCAAGCCACTGTGTCGCGCATCGACGGCGTCTAGAAGAGTTCCACTGGGAAGGAAGGGGAGCACCTCCACGGTCTGGATATGACCCGACACGTTTCGAAAGGGCTGCTATGCAAAACCGGCGTAATGTTGGGAGGGCAATCCCGTTGAAGGAGGCGGTAGACGTCTGTAGACGATTCGGTCCACGCGTCCGAGACACGCACAGCGACCACTTGATCGTCCTGCAGAGTGCAGACACAGCGTCACAAAATATAATAACAGAAATGCGGAAATCTTCCATAGTGCCCACCATCAACCCTTTGTAAACGGCTGCGTTTCCACCCCTCGATACCGAGGCTAATAATGAGAACGGAAGGTCGGGCATCGCCAATCGGAGGCGCGCCTCTTCTTTGGCAATATCACTGTGGTTGAGAATATTTTGGGCGAGGTTGTTCGCCGTCTCTTTAAGTTGAGCGACCTCGTTCCGTTGAGCTTGCAGTGTACACTCAAGTTCTTGAGTCGTTTGAGATCGTTCCTTGATCTTGGCTTGAGCTTCAGCATGGCGGCTTTCGAAGCTGCGATTTCGAGAGACGCTTTGACAGTCTGGTGGATCCTGCGCCAATTTCTTTGTGCCGTGCGGTGAGCGAGGTGGCCATGTTGATGATTTTAGACGTCCCGATCGGCATTCACTCTTTCCCGTCGAGCATTGACCGGTGGTCTGCTTCTCTTCTCTGTCAAGAGCTTACGAACGCACATGTTGAGCTCATGGACTGTCTTGACGGAGGATTCTCGACCAGCAGCTGATGAATTTACTCGGTCGCGGTCTGGAATGAATCGCAGGGAAAAGAACGGCTTGTCATCTTCCACGTTTTTGATTGATCGTGTCGCGCCGTCGGCGTCTGTCACTTGGCGCGTCCTCGCCATGTGTCGTGGTCCCCGGGTCACAGGTTTGCACTTTGCACAAAGCGCTTTTGAGCCTCACTCGGCATTGATCGAGGACCGGAAACGCACCTTCGCCTGCGTCCTCAACCGACTATGTTGAGTCTTGAGTCTCACCATGGTGTCTGGGTTTTCTGGCTGCTGTGCATGTGGTTACCTCGCCCGACGCCCGCGGCCCAGGGAACAAAGGCGGTGGGTGGTGGCGGCGTCGCCTGGCGCCGGTGAGGCGTATGCGGTACCTCGACAGCTGAAACCTGCGCCTCGAACCACGGCGGGCTTCACGACCTGCCGCGGGCCGTGGGCCCCCCGGTCCGCCTTGTACGTGGAGAGGTAGAAGTTGCACCATCCTACACCGGCCGCCATGCGCCATGCGCCATCCGCCCGCCTTGATGCATCCCAAGACCGGACGAGCAAGAAATATGGTGTCAAGCCTGAATCGACCCATGCGCTCTTTTTGAACTGGCAAGGTACTTACGTACGCACGTGACAGTTGGCGCTGGCGCATCTATTGGAGTTTGGAGTTGAAAATTCGGATTTTGGAATTGAATTTGGAATTTGGACTTGGACTTTGACTTGGAACGAATTCGAAATTCCAACTGCTCTCCAAAGTCGAAACGCACATGCATATGCACATGCACAGGCGTGATCAGTTCGGGCCTTGGTTGATTCAACTCTTGTTTCGATCCTGTCGCGAATTGCAATGGTATATGCATACTGCATCGCTTGGATGGGCGATGGCGGATGGCGGATGGCGGATGCATCATCAGCACTCCATTCTCCATCGTGGACAGTGGTTTGAAAGGTGACCACTAATTTGGACTGGATTCATTCGGCGACGCGGACGTGACGAGGAGACTGAGGTCACTTCGGGAACAACCCAATTGCACCATGATTTTTTATTTACCCGGCTGGATTCCTGGATTCGTGGGAGGTAACCATACTCCTGCTTGGGACCGCTGGGACCGCTGGGACCGACGCAAGTGCTCTCGCCAATCTCCAATATATTCAGTCAGGTCGCCGCACAACTCCGCTCTTTGCTCCAATCGCGCAATAATGCTCGATACACATATTTTGTTTCTTGCCTTCAAAAAGAAAAAGGTCGGATAGCTTTCAAGAACCGAAACGAAGCTACAGGGCTGGGGTTGACGCATCTGTCAGTCAGCCCTGAAGGTGAAGGAATGGAGAGCCACATACCGAGCGCGTAGAGAAAAACGCCTGGTCGTCTTCCTTTTGCACTCTGCAGTCGACTCTTTGTATCGTATTGCACCTGCACTAATATACATACTACCAGCGCCTCTTTCCATATCTGGGTGGAGTGAGGCACCGGCGTTTTTGCACCTCGATCTGCCAGGCAAACCAGACCCGCTGCACAAAAAACACTCTGCCCACTGCGCCACAACTCTCCTTCCCGTCTGCGACCTGCGTGTGCCCAAATGGGCGGCGTGCTCCCACTCCCCTTCCTCTCCCCGCTGCGCCACGCCGCCATCTCCCCCGAACAAGAAATCCCCGTCCACTCCCTTCCGCGGAATCGACATCGTCTCTCTACCATCCGCCGCCCCCTCCTCTTCGTCTCCCTCGCCCTCTTCCTCCTCCTCGCCCCACTCTCCGCGCTCGCACAATCCACCGCTCGAGACTGCGCAGTCCTCGAATCCATCGTCACCCAGTCCGGTCTCGCATACCCATGGCCGACGGGCGCATGCTGCGCGTATGCCAATGCACGGTACACGATCGCGTGTAATGCCGATGGGAGGGTCATTCAGATCTTGGCGAGGGGGTTGGGTCTGAGTGGGACGTTGCCCAGTTTTGCTGGGTTGAACAACGTGAGTACCCTCCGAGCGGAGCGTATATCCAGCGGAGGCGTGGAGTGGGAGGGCATATTCCTGCGCATGCCCGAGGAAAATTCGCTGCAAAACGCAACACTCGATGCACCGCGCGCAAAGTGTGGACTGCTCTCACGAAGCGAGGGAAATCATTCGCCATGCACCGACCGAGGACTCGGGCCTGTGGCGAATTTCCGGATGGGCCGAATACGCTCGCGGACGTGCGTGTATCGAGGAGTCCGCCTGAGGCGATCGCGAGGAGGCGAACCGGATATATTTCCATGCGGAGCGCATATCCAGTGTCCGAGGTGCGAATTCAACATGCAGCTATGCAGAAGAGTACCCGACCGGAGCGGGGGACCAAAGTGTGGTGCCATGACCGCAAAGTCTGTCGGATGCGAAGGATGGCCACAACCGTATGAGCGAGTGATACCGAGTCCTAAATGCGACAGACCACGCATCTGACACATCCTTTTCGTTTTCCTTTCTTTCTTTCTTTTTTTTTTTGAATTGCATTGGTTACGTGTAGCTCCAAGTCCTAGACCTCGTCAACAACAACCTCGTCGGAAACATCCCCGACTTGTCATCAAACGTACGTTTGTCCCTCTCGCCTCTCTGCCTTGTCCCTCTTTCCTCCTTTCCTCTTACTTACTTTCTTTCCCTCTCATCACTTTCCCACCTTCACCCTGATCTTTCCTCGTGCCCACCTTTCTTGGCCTCATTTTTTCCCCCTTCCACCTTCCGCCCCCCCNCCCTCCCCCTCTTCCCACCCCACCCACAGACCGCCCTCTATACCCTCGCCCTCCAACGCAACTCCCTCTCCGGCCCCATCGACAACATCCTCCCCCTTTCACTCGTCGACTGCCAACTCACACAACGTCAGTCCAACACCGGGTTGTACTCGTGCACGAATGCTTTTCCGCAGGTGTGTCAGGGGAACGGGGCGAATGCGATTCCGGTGGGTGGGGCCGCGTGTGGTGTGCCACCTCCGCCACCAGCACCTGCGCCACCTCCTGCCCCGCCTGGCACGAGCGCGGCGCCCGTTCCGGCCCCGCCCAGCGCTGCACCAACACCCGCAACCGGCGGCGCAGGCGCACTCCCCACCTCTGCTCCTCCCTCGGATCTCTCCTCCCTCCCTGTGCAACCCACCGCCACACTGTCCATATCCGGATCCGTCACCGTGGTGGTCACACCATCACCCTTACTCATCGGCGCCGGCGCCGGCAGCACGACGGGGGGGCAGGCGGCCTCCGTGACGGCGGGCGGGGCCGGGTTCAACGGAGACTCGCCAAACTCGGGCTCGCCAAAAGGCGCCGGTGCCGGTTCTGGGTCCGGCTCAGGTGACGGCTCAGGCAACAGCACACCCTCGTCGGCAAACGCCAACGGCACGTCGAACTCACAGGGGTCATCCGCCGTCATCGCGCATGTGGGAGCGGCGGTTGGGGTGGTCGTGGGTGTGGCGCTTGTGGGCGGGGCGGTGGTTATGTATAGACGCAGACGGCGGGCAAAGTGTGAGTGAATGTTTTGCGTCGGTCGTCGCGCGATGGCGGAGTTGAACACGTGGCCCCTCGCTCCCCCCATACCAGCGACTCAACCACCACGCAGCACCTCCGAGTTCAACCTCGCCGCCTCCTCCAACTCCTCGGACCCCGCCAAATCGCTGTACATTGGCGAACTACACACCATCCCATCCCTATCCACAAAGGCCTCCAACGCCCCCTCCAACTCCATCAAATCCCACGTCCTGTCCCGCTCAGCCGCACACCCGTCAACCCGCCTCTCCGCCTCCGCAACTTCCACGTCCAGCCACACTCTCTCCAACGTATACACCACAATCGCGCCCTCGCCGCCCTCGTCCCAGTCATTTTCGATGTCGTCCCACGTCCAACTGGCCGGGGCGCCCCAACTTCCACCCATTGTGGACGTCGGTGTGGTGGGCCAAGACGCGCCGCACTGGGCGTTCGTCCAGCTCGTACCGCCCTTGTTCCACGCCAGGGCGTCGTACGACGTGCAAGGGAACTTGATGTTCCAGGCTCATATGGTGGTGCGTTTTTCCGTTTTGGCGGGTTGATTTATACTTCCGATTACGCATGTGACCCATCCGCGCGCTTTTTGTTCGACCCCACCACCAGTTCCAAGCCACCTCATCCGACGAAATCGGCGCCCACCCGGACGAATGGTTCAAGATCAAGACCGTATACCGTGACGGGTGGAGCTACGCCCTGTCTGTTGACCGGCAGGTTATGGGGCTTGTTCCCATGTGAGTTTCACGTCCTCCTTTTCCCTTGGTTACTCGGCGTCGTGTCAACCTCTTACACATTCGCATCCACATTTTGCATTCGTGCACACTAGGGACTGCCTCATCATCCAAGACGGCGAGCATCAAAGCAGCGACGCCGTGAGCTCCCGCGTCGAGTCCCTCGCGATGGCGCACTCGGCCTTGTCGTTCCAGGTGTCGATACAAGCTCCGCCGGCGAGCTATGGAGGCGGTGGTGGTGCTGGGTGGCCCAATTTCACGTTGTCGTCCGTGCAATCGACCGGTCCGAGAGACGAGGAGGCGCATCCTGGAGTGAGTGCATCCACTGGTGTGACGCGTGCGGATTCGGAGAAGGAGAAGGGTGGGGAATCGAAACCGGATGGGTTATGATTTTGACGGTGGAAGGTACAGCAGCTGTGGCGAACCTGGTAGAAATACGCGTGCCCACGCTCGTCCCCACCATTATTATTGTTAATATTCCAAACCAATTTTGTGGCTACAACATGATACATTCCAATTTTTATTTCCTTGAAAGCGGTTTTTCACCCGAGCTCGAGCAGCAATTATGCAACCCCAACATGTACATTCCAAATCAGAACCCTTCCCGGCTCGCCGTCCCGTTACTCTACAAGAGTGGAAGACTGTCGGGGTGAACATTCATTCCTATGAATCGGATTCGAGGAGGTAGATTCTTGTGAACGGCGAATGGCGACGGAGACCGACGACGACGCGGTGGCGAGAAGCTATAGTTGGAAAAAAATAAATTCAGTATTAGACGAGGGGAGGCTAGCGAATAAGCCGGGGCGACTGGTTTGACAGTACCTAGTAGATGATCGTGTGCAGGATGATTGGCACGATGGACGAGACGAAGGAGGGGCTGTAGCTCCGGGATCGAGACCTGGAGGAATATGTTCTCATAGACGACGAAGTGCTCAGATATCGGCGAGAATGGCGTGAGGAGTCTTCATCACTCGAGGAGTATGCGCGGTAGGCCTAGGATTTTCGGGGTGCAGGCTTTGTTGAGGCTCTTCAGGGTTCACATGGCATGGATGATGTAAGTGCCATGTGATTACCAACACTTAATTTGACCAAAGAAATCAGGCAGATAGACTCACTTGTGGACAAACTGCTTGTAGATACCGCTGTTGATTCGAGATCGTGCTTCTCGCGACGACTCAATCTGGTGATCGGCGAACTTCGTGCGCCCGCATTCTTCTGTGTGGTATACAAAAGCAAGACATGAACCGTATTCGTGTCAGCGCAAATAGAGGTGGAGATACCTTGCGAACTGATTCCTTCTGAATCTCTCCCAAAAAGTGTGCGTAAGAACACTTGGGCAACCGTGGACTTGATTCGTTGCGCGATTGGTCAGTACCAGTGCCGACGTCAGTAGTTCAGTTCATGGTCAACGTACCACTTCCGTCCGTCCTTAATGTAGCTGCATAGAGTACTTTTGGGGTCCTTCGTGGAGGGGTTGGAGGAGCCGACAGAGAGTGCGACTTTTGTAGGGATGGTCTATGACGTCTTTCCGCCCGATCCACTCGCAGTCTTTCGCAAGACGTACATTGACACGCGGAGATCTTCACGGCCATGGGCAAACCAGCACTGATCAGAGGTTCGTGGGCTGGTGGAACCGTGGGCCGGGCATCAATTACGGTTAACTCTCACATGACCGATCATGACCCGTCAGCGTCACTCACCAAGCGCCGTCCTTTTCAAAATTCACGCATAGTCGAGCTTTCTTATGCTGGTGTTCTCCACAATTTGTACCAGAGGGACTGATGTCGGAATAAATCATTCCCTCGTTAGATGTCCAACCAAACAACTTTCATAAAAGCGGAGGAGCCAGCCGCGCACCAAAATCTTAGCGCCTCGACATGTACGCATCTTGAGTTTGAGTGATTTTGATTCCCACCTTTGAAAGAAAGTTACATGGAATCATCGCAGCGTTTCAGATGCCTTTCACGTACCTGTTAGCCGTTTTCTTGTGCGGTGATTTGTTACCCTCTCTTTGATCAAAGTTTGAGCGCTGGAAATCCCGCTCTTCTTGTGCGCATTCTGAAGAGCGCGGTCTGGGAACGGTACCAGGCCCTAGGGGGCTCATATTGCTTTCGTACGCTCGTCTCGTTTTAGAAAGTAGCCTTTCGGGCTCTTGATGTTCCTGATTTGCGGTGATGTCGCGTGTCCCGGCGGATGTGTGCTTTTGTCGCAAAGCCTGGCGCCCTCGTGTTTGAATTTTTGATCCGGCGCCTCGAATACTGAACGACAGCCATTTGTCTCGTTTCTCGTGTCTAGGATTCGCCACATCAGGTCGATGTTCATCTGGTGCGTTATTCTCGATCGCCTCCCTGGTGCAACTACTGACGTCTGCTGTCTTTGTCCCAAACGATCCTCAAGTCCGCTTAATGTACTTCCACTTGGAAACCGTTCGCCGACCACTGACGGGCTTGAATCGACAATTGTGTTTTCGGTATTTTCAAAGCTGTGGACGAAGGGACATTCCCATCCGCGAACGCTTCGGGTTTGGAGCAGTGGCGTGTATGAGAACTAAAATGGAAGTAATCCGGCATTCCACGAAAGACTCACCAGTTTCCAGTTTCAGCCCATACAACACACACCTTTGTTTTCCATGGAACAGACTCTCTACAGTCTCTTCCTATTGGACTATAGTGTTGAGTTAGATGATTTGTGGACTGCGAAGCCGCCACATGAAAGGAAACTCCCAAACCCGCACCAGAATCCATCACGATCTATATGAGGGCACCAGAACCGCCAATTCTGGTCGCGAAAACGAAAGTGTCACTGGGATTCGGCGATATCAAAGGATGACGTGTTGATCACTCCATCCGGCAGGTTGCCTCTGCTCCCAGCGCCAAAAGAGGCCGTACTGTGCGTTCTTCCGTGACTGATGTGAGGTTTTTACGCTCTAGAATATCGAGGATCGACGTGGAAACCCGAATCAGTCCAGATGAGTCCGGTTCGTAGCCCGTTGTGTCTTTGAGGAGCTGCAGAAACGCGTTCCTCTTCTCAGGTGGGATCCGAAGGTGGGTTTCCGCCATGGCACGTCCTCGTCGCCTTTTGTATGTCAAAAGGAAGCGCTAAACGGGTGGGATTTGCGCGCTTTGTCGGGTCTGGGAAGTCGATGTGAAGGTAAAGTCGACAAATTAATACGTAGCACATTAGCTCGCTGGACGCCCAAAACTCCGGCTTCCACTCTCGTGAAATTCAAGAAGACTTCTCAAATGAACTCACTGTCGAGATAATTGAGGCGACAGGTACAGAAACAACAGGTCGAGAAATACTCTGTATTGCACCCAACTGCTACAATGTCTTCATCCGATCACACACGTCGACCAGTACAGCGTAGCAGCTGTACAAAATTAAAGCCGCTCTACAACTCGACAGCACAAATTCCAAACATCCCTCGGCCACCGGCCACCCTCAGCCTCAACGCCCATCCTTCACACCTTCACCACGGTCGCCTTTCACCTCCCTCGCCACCTGCACCTGCCCACCCTGGCCCGGCCCGGCCCACACCTACGCCCACACCCTCACGCGCCCACGATCTTCCAATTCCCCAACGGCCTCTCCAACAAATATGCGTCGGGCGGCTCGACGCCCTTGTTATGCGCGTAGTACCCCTTCTCCTCCTTGACAATCCGGAACCCGTTGCGCTCGTACAGACGCACGGCCGCGATATTGGGTGTGTGCACGTGCAGACGCACCCGAGACGCGAGCGGGAAGAGCGTGCAAAGGGGGTTAATAACCGAGGAGAGAAGCTGCGAGGCTGTGGATGGAGATGACGGGGCAGAGGGGTGAAGGGTGGAGGGTGGTGCATTACGAATTGTTCAGGACGTATAACATGGAACGGGCAGCATGGAACGGTCACCCAGCCAAGCACCCATCTCCACAAGAAAGTCCACTTCACGGGGTATTCACCTCCAGCAGACACCTTCACAGCACGACAGTCCCAAACTCAAGCCCTTAGGCGTCGTTCTCGCTCCGCAAGAGTATTCCGCTTCTCGATATGATTCACCTCCGGCGACCAGCCTCTGTCAGTGCCTAGCGGTGCTAAGGCCTCGGAGTCCTCGCAGCGCTCGAGTCTCGAACGTCCAACCTCGCGACCTCGGACCTTGATCGTTGTTCGACCTGACTCACCGATTCCCATCCTTCGGTACTCATCCAGCACGCCAATTGTCATAATATACACCAAGATCCGCGGTGGAGCTGCAAACGCTGAGCGTCCAGCAAAGAACGCTGCTGGTGTCATTGCGGCCAACTCCCTCGGGGGCCACACGTCTCGATCTTCAGGGTTCGTCGCCAAGTTCACCTGCGGCTCCGTAGCGTGAGTGGAGTGTGAGCTCGAGCGCCAAGAGAGTTTCGGTTTCGGTTTCGGGGGAGGGGAGAAGGGGGAAGGGGAAGGATTTGCGGATCTATCGGGGACCCACACGTAGTCCCACCGCGTGTCTGTATCGGCCCATTCCAGTCGACAGCATATCGCTCCAACCGGCTTCGCATCGACGTTGGCTTTTAGGTCCCACGAACGGATATTAGAGTCAGTCTCCGCTGTTTTCTGCACCGAACAGAAAAGAATCCTCGCGCGAACTCACCCATGGCGGAAAGCTCCTTCGGATGTGTGTCCACAACGTCCCAATAGAACCTGTCGTTGTACACGACGGGGAAACACGCCGCGTTCAGCTCACGCAGCGCTGGGAGCGTCGCCTCGGTGATGGGGGAGAGCGTGACCTCGGCAGGTGAGAGTTTGGGTCGGTCTGGCGGTACCACGTCGGATTTTCGTGCGGAGGTGGGCAAGGTGTGCGGTGCTGGGTTCGTCCGCAAAATGTTCTCAAGAGGTGTTCGCCCCATTTCTCCCCCGTTCAACGCCTTCTGCCCCGAATCCCCGGCTCGCTCGCCGTCCGCCACCCATCGCGATCCATTCCACATCGACTGGCTGCTTCCCAGCTGGACCGATCGCCCCGAGTCATTCCGGCGGTCGGTGGACAGTCGGCGCAGTGCAGACGCGAGCGGGCCAAGGTCGCGGGAGGACGCGTGCGAGGGGGGATATCGTGGGTCGTGGTGCGTCATCGGGGATGGAAGAAGGGCGAGAAGAGAAGCGGGGGTGAAGAGTTGGGGCGGGGAGAATTGAACTGCCGACAATGTTATAATCACTCATGGAACTTATCGAGGCTACACAAATCGCAGCATTCTCAAATACGCACACTTGATAATTTTCGGGACTTCTTATTGCATATTCCCAACGACATCTCACTTGAAAGATGGTTTCCTCGCTCTGCGTCATGTGACATCACTGACATTCAAAATACCTTCTCCCCCGAATCAAATGCACTAACATACAGTTTGAAGAGTTTGGTGAGGATACATCAGACGTGTACTGACAGAGGTGGTGCATTACAATGACAGATTCTGGTTTGAAGCTCGTTGATATGGTTTGAAACCCTGCATGTGCCAACCGTTTATGGATTCAACACAATTACGAGGTTAGTATCAGAGATGGCTCTCTCAATACACGTCTCATGCTGCTCTACGTCTCGCCCCGATATCGGATTCGTCGAGGACCTTCCAAATATCCTGCATACCGAACAATGCCTACACTTGTGCAAGATACGAAGTAATTGGGATATGCCAGTTAGCCTTCGGTGGTCCCAACAGACGGAGAACCATTCTGAGATGTATCAAATTTGGAGCTCTCTTCAGCGCCAGGTCACCAAAACCTCCAACGGACTATTGTTCCTGCTAACATTACAATTCAATACTTTTATTTGGGGCTTCATTAGCGCTCCAGATTCGAAGCTTCATGAAGGCTCAATCACACATTGATATCTTCGCTGGAGCGAACTCTTCAATAATCATGATGCGCTCTTCCAAATTTTTACGCGCGGTATGCAGAGCCTCTAAACTTGCGCCAATCATACTACTCCACTGAGATATTGAGGCTCGGCATCGTTTTCACACTTGGCCAGCGCATTGAAATTGCAGCGGTGGTCAACCTTGTCTTTCAAACACTTCAATACTTTGCATGTAGCGTGCTTTGTCGACAATGATGGTCTCCAAGTCGGAGACCTTCAACTTCGGCTTGCGGAGGAGAGTTTCCTTCAGTTCGATCATTTAAAATGTGTCCTGAAGGGGTATCCATCCCGTCGACGAGCTTGAAAAGCACGGCGTGATCCTTCTAGAGTGTGTTGAGGGCTCCAGCCGCGACTCTTCGGCATACTCTAGCTGAGGTATCCAGGAACCCTTCTTTGCAGACGACGTCTCAAGTGCGGTCAAGATGAACCCCATCCGATTCCAAAACACCGACCTCTTGTGAACAACAACCAGTCACACGCCACCGTCGCGACCAGACCCCACATCTCGCCCCTCGACCGCTCAATGAGTCTCCACCTCCACGCCTTCCAACACCCCTCTCCTGTGCCTTCTCGACAACCCATCCAAAAGTCCCGCCTTTCCTCCACAATCGCGCCTTTCTGGTCCCGTGACATTTTATGTTCCTTGTGCCGTACTCCCTGGTGTGCCAAAATCCCTCCCCGAGCCAATCAATCTCATTCGCACTCTCTTTGACCACACCGCACATCCTCGGCCTCCCGTCTTGCCTGGTTTACCAGCATCTCCCTGGCGCTATCCAGTCGCCTACGAGGCAATATCCAAAGGTCAAATAGTTGTCGCTTCCGCCGAGAAGCAACAAGGAGCTGCTACGAAGCCCTTCCATGCGTGTAGGAGCCTGCCAGTGGGGGAGGTGTTGGTGCAGAGACTTGAGAGGGATGACTCAAGATTGGTGTTATTTTCCCTCAGGGATTCCTGCTTTGATGTGTACGAATTTAGAAATCGACCAATCATGTCTCTCCACGCCTCCACTTTCCCAACTCACATTCGCCTGCTACCTAACATTCAATACTCACGCAAACGTCGCCACGGGATCCCCCTCACACGCGTCGTTTTCCATTTACGGCAATCACAGATTGACTTTCGGCCTCTCAACTTGATCCATTCCCCACCGATCTCCCTGATGGTTCCAACATCTGTCGGCCGACTGGGCATTCCTGTCCTCCAGAGCAATTCCACCTTGCTCAAGTCCACGTCACGGAAGGCGCAGAGCTTGTGCGCGTGCGCGTGGCAGATCTACACGAGGCCGTTGTCGTGTGAATATTGAAATAGGGTGGTGGCGAGCTGATCTATACTGCGGGACCCCCAAAGTTGCAATATTGGCGCCGGATCCCGTCCTCGCCTCCACCAGCTCGGGCTTGGTTTCCTCCTTCTTGACCTGCACGACTTCCCCCTCCGCCCAGTTCCTCGTCATTTTCCGTTCCTCCTCTGCGCTCCTCTGATCCCACAATGCCCCAATTGCCCCGGTCCGGCCTCCTCAACTTGCCTCCTGCACCTCTTTTGGCCCTATCCTTCGCTTCCTCTGCCTCCACCTCACTCTGCCCTTCGCCCTCCTTTTGTCGACGCCAAACCCACCAACCGCTATACGGACCATGGTGCAACGTGTAACATCACGCAACTGGACGGATTGCGTCTCCATTTCGGCTCACCATCCCACAAGTGGCATTTCGTCAGATGAGAGCCTTCCGCGAGAGACACCACTCAGTTCATTATATTAAGCACCAAAGCAACCAGCCCCATGCCCAATGAAGTGATCGAGACAAAGCGTTTGCGAACCAGTTCAATTATCGCTTGAGCGCAGAACCGGTGTCGGGAAGGTAGATTGTACCTGCTTCAACATAAGCAAATGAAAGTTGCCATCATCACCATTTAACATCATCAACGCTTTGTGTGGGAAACATACTACAGGTAATAATAGTTGCGGGTCCCTTCTTTCGGGAACAGGGTTGACTCTTGGGTCCGCGAAATTGGGAACAATGAAACTTGACGTCGTTCCGGTAAATGGCAGATCCAGGGAGAGGGGTATCGTTACCAGTCGCCAAATAGAGGAATGATACACAGTATCAATTGAATAACGGTTTTCGTCTCCGCCATCCAGAGCTAGAAAGATACTTCTGGTTACAACGACTGGATCCAGTCCCGCTTTCAGAAGGATTTTTACGCCATTCAACGCGCCCACGCGCAGAGAGTATTTTAAAACTCCCAATCATTCAAAATTTCCTCCCCAGACCTTATGAGGTCCACATTTTCTGCATCTGTAAGTTTCATGAGCCAGACGAGTTCTCCAATCGCAACATCGTAATCTCTGTCCAGAGTGTCGCACAGTTCATGCAGGACCTGAGCCAGTTTTTCAGCCGACAAAAATGGTCTCACGTCGAGGAGTGTACTAGTAAGTTCATCTGCGTTCGATGTTATCCCGTTGCCTCTCGAATACTTGACCCAACGTTGAAAAACTTCCTTAATGTTCCCGAGGCAAGCTCTGGGCGAGGTCATCTGCAATTTTTGAGAACAGATCGGAAGCCTGCCAGTCTTCCGCAAGTGCAATTTCCGCCCATATCTCAGGAGGAGTGAGTCTGCCACAGCCATTCCAAAACTCGTGCAAAACTCGCCGCATTGGAATGGGGCTGAGGTATCCGCTCTGGCGAAGTACCCGACCGATTGAAATGTTGAATGAGAGATCCTCTTCGTCAAACTTTTCATCTACTCAGTTATCAACGTTCCCAAGTACACAAGCGAGCCTTCCGGGATCCTCGATCCTCAACCCACCGAGCAGTGCAGCCCACCGAGTTTCCATGGGCTCTTTCATCTTATTCCAAGTGCTTGTGATTCGGTAAACTTCAGCGACGACGTCCCGCTGCACCTCCAAGAACACATCAATGAGCACTGTCATGTCGCACGTCTCCACATCAACCAACCTCCTAAACCAAGACCCGAAGTCGCCCGATGCGCCTTTCAGATGTCCTTCACGTCTCCGCTGGGTCACGATGGCCGCGAGCGTTTTGTATTCGTTCTCCCGAGCCATTCGAGTAAACTGGTCTTTCATCGATGCAAGTACAGCTGTCCGCCATGCCCTGGACACCAGTCGCAGGGATCCATAAAGCTGGCCGATGGGGATATGGAGGCAGATGAGTTTTTGGAGTTCGAACGGGAGAGGGGTTGGCTGTTTCGAGTTGGAGGTGACAATCGGGGTTCGTGAAATGTGGACGGCGACGCAGGTTGGTTTCCGTAGCAACCAGCAAAGGGAGGACAGATTCACCATCGCTCAAGTCGGAGATGTCGGTGTCTTGTACAGCAGTGGTGAATTTTCAAGAACTGTGGTCTGTGAACCTCAGTTTGATGTAGTCATATTTTGAATTCATGCATTCAGAAAGAACAAGGCACGCAAATTCGGCTTGTACGTAGCCACACCTCTACAGAGACAGCAATCTTGTCGCTCCATCTCTCCTTGTCCCGACCGATTCCAGTCTACAACTTTTTCTCCTTCTTGCATTGAATTCTGACATTCAGTGATCCTTTTGAAAGTTCTTCTTATTTATCATAATTTTCTATCTACCGACCGTATCTCAAGCCATTACAATTAAGAGGTATAAAACCAAAAACAGGAATATAATGTACGCGAGAAGGACATCACAGCTGAGCCGCCACCTCCATCTTAACACCCGCTTGACCCACTCTTCCATTCGCCATCGCCGTGGTATCTTGTGGCGCGGACGGCCACGCCACGACCGGGAAGAATGACGGCGTGCAGTCCGAAGTCACAGCCCCAAACGCCGCGTCACCCATTGTGTATCCGGCGCGTGTGTCGGGAGAACTCATGGCAAGGTGGGACGCCGCGGGTGAAACGATGGTGATGTACGGCTGCTGGGTGACTTGCGATATTCCGGGTTGCATGCAAGGATTGAGCTCTTGAGGCATACAGTTCGCCCCGGTGGCCCCAACAGCGAGACCCGCAGCGAGCGGCGGGATGAGAAAGTACCCGCGCTTTTCCGTCGTCGAAGGAGGGAAGGTTGCGTTTGCGACAATGCTGCCCGGGCCGAGCGAGGACCACATGGGGCTTCCTATGGTCGAGCTCGCGGGCGACGGGAAATACTGGGTTGGATTGGGGAGAGTGGATATCCGATTCTGTGGGATGGAAGAGGGCATGGCTGATACGGCGAATGGTGTAAGTGACACAGCATACAGGGGAATGCATGTAAGTTTGCACACGTCGAGACTCACTTGATGGGACCAAAACGCTCGGCCTGCGAGATATAATCGACTGTCCGTTCGAAGAATGCATTCCTAGCTGCTGCGACCATTGACATTGCTGCTGCATGGATCCGTCAAAGACCTCGAAGTTTGTTGGTACGGATATTTGGGGGAAGTCCTCGATGGCCTCGCCTGACAGTGCTGCGACGCACAAAGCAGCATCAGACGTGCATTGGAGGTACTGGTCACGGAAGTCCCTGGCAGCTTCCATCGCGGGTTGATTGTTCATTTGGAGCAAGGTACTACTGCAGCTCGATCCGTACCCCGACTGGTCATCCGACACAGGCAGAATCTCCGCAGCAGTCGGAAAAAACGTTTGTGTGAGAGGGATGGAGTACGAAGTGCCATCGCTTGTGTTGTCCAGCGAGGAGAGACTCCCAGTCGACGACGATTCAATAGGTGGCGTGTCGTCCTCGATACCATCGTCCGGTGAGAGCTTATTGCTTTTCGGTCGCTTTTTTTTGGATTGGATGGTATTACCGTGCGTCGAACGAAGATGGCGGACGAGATTGTCTGGGATTAGGGAATTGCACCGAGGTTGAGTCAACGCCTACAACACCGTGGGCACAGGGACCAGCGAACACGATTCCCAGGCGACCACCAACAACACTCAAGCTTCGTTAATCGTCCTGAAATTGAACTTTGCTCCCAGTCTCGCCGTCCCGTTTCCACTATGAGTCATTCTGCGCTTGCCAATACCCCCACGAACCCAACCCACCTCTCCTCCCAAACGCACTGCCGCACGAGTCGCACAGGAAGGGTTTCTGGCCTTCGTGGATGCGAAGATGCCTGAGGTACGAGGAGCGGTACGCGTGAGGGGCAGGGTGGTGAGAAGGAGGGGTGAACAACAAGGCGTACCGCAGGAGATGGCCGTGGCGGGTCAGCGACTTTCCGCATTGTGGGCACAGGAAGAGTTTCGCGCTGTGCTCGGTCGAGTCCATGGTGTCGGATGGGTGGTGCGTTCGTCGCTTGGTTATCGTGGAGAATATTCGATCCCGCGTGGGTCCCGCTGCAGGGCTGACTCACGGAGGCTACCACAGGGCGACATCCCCCATCGGCGGGAACTCGATTAAAGTGACATAGAGAGACAGCAGAACAACAAGAAATTCAGTCGATGGAGATAGGCACAATTTTTTTTGCAATCCCTTTCGATTACTGCCAAAAATCCATATGAACACCAAGATGCTGGTAAAACGGGTTATCTTTGAAAGTTATCTTTACAGAGAACCGCTAAAACGCTCCATCTAATCATTCGAACTCCGAAGTCGACGTCCATCCGCACACTAACTTGAGGGAAGTGGTTCGACGCACGGCCGGCCATCCATAACGTGGTAGCTTGCCACCAAGGCACACTGCAATGCAATTCGGGGCTTATTCATGTGCGTGACAGCCTTCATCCGCCGAGAACTTGCAGCCGTGTCTTTCCTGAGGTGCATAAGCGTGAAGAACTCTGCCGAATCATCTCCAAGAATCAAAATAGAAAGAGACGGAGAGGTTTCCAAAAGATTCTTCAGAGCAGCTATCGAAGGCATGCATGGATCCATGATTTCCTCGAAATCGTCGGCGTCAACGGACAGTTCTACACCCTCGGGAGCGTAACAAAACACGAGTCTGCGCAACTGTGGAAAAGCTCCGCCTTGTATCCCCGTCACCAAAGCGCGAATTGCGTCGGTTTTGATCTTGTCGGTGAACCCAACGGTGAGTGTTTCCAAGTTTTCATGGCGCCGTACACGGTCATCCGGTGTGCGAAATGACATTGAATCCATCGTGTCGTCTGATCCTTCGTAGTAATGCACGTTTGGAAAGAATTAAAGCGTCGACATGGATGCATTAAAAGACGGACACGTGGGGCTTTAAGATTTTGGACGATACGTTTGTGGCGAGTTGAAATCACGAGTCATTGCATCGTGACATGTGACCTAATTTCCAGGGACCTTACCTCTTCAAGCAAACATTCTTCAATCGGCTTTGGATTTTGAGGCATCCAAGTCTGATCGGAGTCCAGTTCCGTGACACCGAGTTCATTGGCGAAACGGATGTACCAGGATATTGGGAACGAGTTCGGTACAAAGCTGAGGCGGGGGAATTCGACATGGCCGAAAGGTTATACGCGCTCCGGGAAAGTTCGGAATATGTGTGCGGTTTTCTTGGGAGCGGTGACTTCCCATCCTTCTCGCGTGTTCTAAGCAATAAGCATGAGTAGATAGGGCGATCAGCAACTATCGCAAGTAGAGTCGGTGGAAAGACGAAAGAATTTCCGCTGAAGATTAGTGGTGGATTGCACTACTCGGGACTCTTCGATCGAAGAGGGTTCAGCTGCCAGTATCGAGACCGAAACGCTCACAGTCGTTGCTTCAAGTAAAAGTGTCGTTCAGTTGACGAGGAACAGGCGTAACGCTGCGGCATGTAATGGTAACGAAGCGACACCTTCTGTTATGTCAGCCTGAATCTCCCTGAATCGGCGACACCAAGGGGATGTGTGTGAAGAACGCCTTTGTATTCGCGACGAGAACGAGCGTGTGGAGAAGGATTTTGTCAGGGAGTCGTTCCTTTTGGTGTGAAATTAAAAGTTCAACCGGTGTCTCTTGTGGAAAAAACATATCACCAGCGTCACTACACTGAAATTCTTGATTAATTTTTCACGTTGCATCCATGAGTTTCTTTGATGTGTGTTTTTTGTGTCTCCGTGCACGATACACAAACACCATACATGACTCTGGAGTCAGACACGTGCTAAATACAACAGCCTCGTCTCTCCCTTTCCGTTCGTGAATAAACATACGCCTTGTTGATTCATCCAACACCACTCAAATCCAAAAACAATAATCGAGGTTTGAAAAAGCAACGCCTCCATTACGTGCACGACACGGCAGGCCGGGATCCCCTCCGGCGTCGACGGTGACTCTAGGAGGTGACTCTAGGATTGTCCACGCAACACAAATGACCTTGTTTGATCCCGTCCACACATGCGACACCTAAGCTCAGATCACCAAACTTGCTCCAACGTGAACGTGGATGAGAGCAGCGCTACCTAGACCCAGGGTAAGGCGTGGCAAAGCCGCCAAGATCCAAAGGGTCTCCAGATGCCTCGTTTTCACGCGGAAGGGTAGGATCCACGTCAACTTCTCTCACTCCACACTCCAAAGTCCAATCCATTTGAACGCACGCCACTCCGGGCCTGCCCCCCAACATGTCCAACACCGAAATCTCCCTCCACCATCTTCCTGACTCGAGTCTCAATGCCGTCCCACACAACTGCCTCCTGCTTCCCACCGCAAAACCTTTCTTCACACAGCAGGCCCACCACCAGCCCCACCGGCACCACCGGCACCACCACCGTGCAACTCGCCACTACCCGCCACGAGCTTCATGAACGCCTCGGTACTGATCTCGCCACGACGGAGCATGCTAGCCAGGAGGGGTTCCGGGATCACTGAACGTGAAATTGGTGGTGGTGGAAAGACAAGACAAAAGACCAAGGTACGTAACTAAACGTCAGTACCAAACACACCGCACCGAGCACCCCAACCAAAAGCTCACCCATTCCTCTGCCCGCTTCTTGTTCCGACCTCCTACTCTCCGGCTCGCCGCCCCATCCGCCCTGGGCGAACCCGAGCGCTCCAGCGGGTCTCTCGCGATCTGCAAACGAGGCGAGACTGACACTACGGGCACCAATGGCCATGCCATTGCTCAGCCCCCCGACCCCGCGGGAGAATATTCCCGATACGGAAGGGGGCTCCGTGTTCGCCGCCGTAGTCGTCGCGGTTGGGGGGCCCTTGACGAGTGGAAGGGATGTGGCAATGGACGCGTCCGCCTCGGGCGGGGCGAGGACGAGGAAGGGGAGGTTGGCGACTTGAGCTGTTGCGAGGTTGGTCGCTGTGGGGTGATTTGATGTTTCGTGTGGGCTTGTTAGGAGGGGACAGACTTTTGAAGAGACCAACAAAAGAACTTGCCGAGACACCACCCGTCCCTATACACAACCCAAACCCACACCTTCTCTCCCACAACCACCCCCATCTCATCCTCCTGCTGTGGCTCCCACGCCTCTCTCGCCACATACATGGCACCGACACGCACAGCGGTCTCCTCCGGTGCGCCTCCGAGGGCCACGTAGGCCGGGTCGGGCGGAAGGAGCGGGACAGAGGCGGGGAAGACCGAAATGTGGGATAGTGTCGACGAGGGCGGGAGGGCACCGAGGGGCGGGATCGAGGTCAGCGTGGACGATGGCGAGACGGATGGCGTGCCCGCGCCGTGAGCGACGAGGGGGAGTTGAAATCCCGCGTACGGCGACGTAGGGGAAGACCCGCCCGCCGGGATCCACCCTGGCGGGGCCGCGTGGTGCAGTGGGGATGTTGAGAGGGCCGTGTACGAGAGCGAGGGGGAGTGGGCTCCGGGCGACGCCGAGGTGAGGGAAGACCCAGTCGGGGTTGGGTTGACAAGCCCCGCGTGGTCCCCTCCAACGCTGGTCCCGAGGGACTGCGAGGCTGTAGAGGGGTCGTCGTCGCGGTCGTCGTTGAGGGAGTCCACGGGGGTCCTCGGGCGCAGAATGGCGCGGTCGGTGGTATGTCTGTGCGGCATGGCAGGGCGCACGGGTGTGTACGCCGAGAGCGGGGAGGAAGAAGCCGACGTGGGCGCCGAGGAGGCGAGCCGGCGGCGGCGGTAGAAGATGAGCCCCGCGACGAGGAGGACTGTGATAGCAAGAGAGGAAGCGATGGAGGCGGCGAGGACGGTGGGTGAGGGGCCCGAGGAGCCGTTTTGGGTGGATGGGTCGGGTGGGTCGGGTAGGGCATTGGAGGATGAGTTTGGTGTTGGTGCGGCGGTTCCCCGGGATGAGGCCGCGGCTGCGGCAGACGGGGTAGCGACAGCGGTCGAGTTGGTTTCGACGAGGACGGCGGGGGAGGTGCAGTTCTGGCGGTACCGGGCCTGGGACTGTCCGAGACACGTTGCGACGTCGACGGGTGTGAACCCCTTTGACATCATCTGATTGAACGTGCTCTGGGCGAGGGAGACCGTGCAGTCGAAGGCGTCTCGCTGCCACCATATCCCGCCGAGGGAGTCGGGCGAGTATGTTTTGATGTTGTCGAGCTCGTCCTTGAAGAGGTTCGTGCAGCGTGAGGTGCCCGGTTGGATCGAGGAGGTGGAGTCGTCGGGGAAGTCGTAGAGGACTCCCGGGAGGACGTAGCCGAGGGTGGTGGCAAGGTTGTGTAGGCGGAGGGTGACCATGTTGGGGAGGAAGATGAGGTCTTTTGAAGTGGCGGGTCGGGGAGAGATGGTGAGGTGAGGCGGGGGGCAGGAGACGTATTGAATTGAAAAAAAGAGATAGACGAGATGGAGTTAGAATGAAGGAAAGGTGGAAGGAAGGGAGTGGCGGCACGAGTAATCGCATCCCCTTCGTCTTTAAGCTGTCCTGCGCCACCTTTCCCGCAACCCCCTCCAAGAAGACGACATCACACCCCGCTGAACTTTGACATATTGCGTCTAGGACGCGTGAGGGGTTATTCCTGTTCCTCCTGTGCAACCTCATCTGGGAACCCCGACAATCCACCAGCATCCCCTCCTCCCCACCCCACCTCCCTACCCCAACCGTCCACCCATACCACCCCCACAAACTCACATCTCGGCGCGTGGCCCGTCGCCGCTTTAATCGTCTCGCACCCCGATACGAGGTTCTGTACAATCTGGTCGTCGGACATGGAGGCGATTGAGGCGTCGAGAGTGAGGGGCCATCGCTGGGCGATGAGCGCGCCAGATGCGGCGAGGGAGGTCAGGGTGGATATTGCGTTGGCCTGTGGGTGTGAGGGAGTGGTGGAGGGTGGGTGTGGGAGAGTTTATGTGGTAGATAGGTCAAGGAGAGGGGAGAAAGCGGATTGGAGGGGAAAAGAAGAGTTAGAAGAGAAACAAGAGCGAGTAGGCAGAGAGAACAAGAGTGAGTAGAAAGAGAGACGCACATCAAGAAAGTCCGGATGTGGGAAGAATGAAAGCGCAGACGCAGCCACGTTTGCTGCAGCGGCGGCGGCGGGAAGAGAGGCAGACAAGTTTCCAGGCCCCTGAACGTAGATGAGGGAGGCCTGGCGGTTGCTGTGGCGGAGAGGGAGTCGGTCGATGAGTGGGTACATGTGGTTAAATGTTGGAAGGTGCAGACAGAGCACTCACTTAGCGCAGTAGACGGGAAACAGCGTGCGGTTTCTGGTATAGAAGTCAGTCTCTCTCTCTATCCGCTCTATCCCCCCTTCCTCCCCTCTCTCGCACTCACTGCCATACCCCGCCCTGCCCCATCACCGTCCCCACGCCGACCCCCGCCACGCACGCCGCCACCGCCCCCATCTGCAGTCCGCGCCACCGCCATCGTGTCCCCCGCAATCCCGCGCCGTCTCGCCGTCGCATCGAAGTCTTTTGTTTGTGATGTCACAGAGGGTTGCGTCCACAGCGGCGGCTCAAACTGAGACCCGTTTGCAAAGCACAGTACACCCGTTGCTGGGATGAGAAGGAGAGTGAAATTGAATGTAATAATATTTTCTGCGCATATTTGTCTGGTGTGATGGCGTCGGGTGGTGTTGAAGCTTGATTGGGGGAACAATGGCCACCTACACTGGGACGACTGAGACGACTGCGAAGACTGCGACGACTGCGACGACTAGCAGTTCTACCCGACCTAGTCTCAGTACACCGACTGACAAGCCACGTTTCATTTACACCCGCCACGTGCAAGGGGATCCGACCGATCCGCCGATCATATTTTTGCAATCCCAGCGCAAAACCACGCACAGCCTTTCGCAAGGTCTCGCAAGAAAAATTACATCGACTGGAGTGTTCGTCCTACCACGCAGTTATACACGTTGATGTCGCCTGGCATTCCCCCGGCTCCCTCCTGGAGGTCATGGTACATGGTAAAACCACAATCGGTCTATCATCTTGGTGTGGAATTTATACACATACGTCAAGGTAAAACAAAACGAAACAAAAACGCTAGCTACCTAGTAAATTTACCAACAATCCAAATATTGTTTGTGGCTTCTCGACTTTGGTCAATCGCTCCTTCGCATCCACATGGCCCTTGTCTGCCGCCTTGCGATACCACACAGTAGCCAGTGCTTTGTCCTCCTGCACACCTTTTCCATCTTCGTAGCATCTACCAAGGTGGAACTGAGCTTTTGCAAGACCCCAATCATAATCATCTACAGCCTTGCAATACCACTCCACTGCCTGCCGCTTGTCCTTCTTCACTAGGGTTACGAGGGAGCGAGTAACTCGCTTGAAATGGTCCAACTTGCAACTTGCTCCCTCGGTTATTGGTGAACTCCCGAACTCACTCCGTCAACAATTCTCAAACTCCGAACTCACTCCCTCAGATGGGAGTCCACTCTAAACTCCACGAGTTGACTCGGTTGCAACTCGCAGGTTAAATAGCAGGCTAAATTAGAAAAAAAAATTATTTCGGAGTTACGATATTACAAACGCAAAGTCCCAACTTAATAAATTATTGCTTCATACACATTAATTCAGGATATTCTTGCTTCCACTTCTTTAATGACATTAAGTTCCTAATCATTACAGGTCCAAGACGGGTCCTCTGGTCCCAAATAACATTCCTCCCTGCAGAAAACATCTGCTCCAATTCCGCACTGGTCCCTTGAATCCCCAGGTAGTCTTGTGCCATCCACTGAAGTCCTGGAAGATCTCCCCTTCCCTTCCAGTACTCCAGCAAATCTGTCCTCCATGGCCTCCTCGTCTCCATCAAGTACTGGTCCAGTTCCCCTTGCATATCTGCATCCTCATCAAAAATACTCATTGCTCCTGCATCCTCCATGACTGGAGTCTGACACCCAAGGCTACCACCAGTTGCGACACTTGCATACCTGTTTTCTACTGTTGCTCAGATGGTGGCCTCAGCCTTGTTCATGTACTTTGTTTTCCATCCTTGCTCCTGCATCCATGATAGCTTGTATTCTGGGTGCAGCACTGTTCTAAAATTAGTCAAGGTGTCACCAATGTAAAACCAAAACAAGGTAACTTACCTAATGCAATCCAATAGAGCATTGTGCTATCTGTCTTTGCATAGTACTTCCAAAGCACTTCCATGATGGCTTCCCAAATCATTAAAAGGACTGGCAGCAACCCAACATCCACGTCCTGAAGCTTGTACATTACAATGTTGAAAAGGGGGACAACCATCACAAGGGTTGCGCATGCTGCACTCTCCACCAAGGAGAGTGCTTGTGCTGTGGCTGTGTGAAATAAACAGGAGAGGGTGAGGTGAGACCAGATTGCAATTCATGTTTGCACACACCACAAGGAGACGTCAAACCTTCTCCAGATAGTTCCAGTCTTTGTCCATCAGTTTCTACCTGCTAATGTTATGAGTGAGTGAGTCAAAACTCACTCACTCACTCACTCGCAACTTGCGAGTGCGAGTACAAGTTGACAAAGGTGTGAGCAAGACAAGTTGCAAGTTGGATATATAGTTGAGTGAGCAAGTTGCGAGTTGTATATTTTAGTGAGTGAGCAAGTAACAAGTTTATATAATATAACTCACTCAACTCGCTCAGAACCCAAAACATCCTGAGTCGGAAATGAGCGCATCGGTCACCGACGTTGCTAGCAAATGGATGACTGCCAGACGTTTTGTTTCAGCTAAGCGGGAGTTGTCATGGGTGTTCCGGGATGGCCATTTTGAGAAACAGAAGAATGGATCACGAAAGAGGGCCATCTGCCTCCACAAAGTACAGAATTGCTACACAACCTAGGTGAGCTGCACGAGCTTGTAATCTGCAGGAACGTGTATATATGATCAGATGTACATAGCAAGACATAATGTGCATAGAACTCACTGGCAGGAACGTGATGCCAAACTTAGGGCACGTCCTGCAGGTGTGCACATCTAAACCCGCGGCCACAGTAGTGGCACAGCAGCTAATACCCAACACTCATACTACACTATAAACTCCATGTTAGTGGATGTCAGTGTGACATTGTGCTCCCCTCCTTTACCCTCCCCTTCCTTCTTACTCCCATCAGTCTTTAGCCAGACAGAAAGTATTACGGTGTCCCAATCTAGAAACAGCTGCAAGTGCCTGGCAGAGTTCTTGGTCCTAGCTTTCAAGTTCCTAGACCTGAGAGTGCAAAGTGGTACCATCTCCGCAAGGTTACTAATACAGTCTGAAGATCCATTTGAACATTGCAATAGCATCATGAAAAGTTTAAAGTTGCTGTTGGAAAAGTAAGAAGAAAGGATAGGTTGGGGTGCAGATTTATGACTGTGCAGCCAAAGAGGGCTGAAATGTCATCTACAGCTGCATTTGTCAAGCGATTCTGAGTGATAAATATAGCTTGAGTATGTGAATTGCTGGTTGATTCCATTTGGAAAGATCTTGTGACAGCAGAGGCTGCTAATAAATGAGCTGATATGAGTTGCACACAAAGTCGTGAATAACTCAATTAAGAGCAGTCCAATCCAAACAAAACTTTTAAGTCACAATATTGAATTAATTTAGCGTCGATAAGGGTTAGGGTTAGGGTGCAATAGGACGCTAGGTGAGGGTGGGGGATTTTTGGGAATGAGAACTTCATGCCCAGCTCCAAGTCTGGTACCAACAGATAGCCCTGATATAGGGTTAGGGTGCAATAGGACGCTGGGTGAGGGT
>KQ965832.1:3661-26205 GCA_001574975.1 Gonapodya prolifera JEL478
GTTTTATACCACAAGTTGCATGATACATTTCTGGTGCTGGATTCTCTAAGACAACCTTGGTCCAGATATCGCCAGGATATTGTGAGGTGCAAAAATTTCTTAACTGAAGCTGTTGAGTTGAACATTGGTGAACGGGTTGGAATAGTGATTTCAAAGGTGGGTTTCTTTATTGAAGAAATGCATTACTGTGGTTCTAATACATTCAACTCATATAGCATTGGTTTGAACAACCAGATGGCTACAAATGTGGTGTCTTTACATGCATGGGAATACTCTTTGCACTACAGAACTTTCAAACAATTGAAAGAATGTTCCAAGGAGAAAATGTTTATTTTGAAAGCCCCAACAAGGAGCAACTAAAAAGGTACCTTTTATTCTATCGGAGGGAGCTTTTTGCCTTTACAGCTGTACTGGGTTACCAAAACAAGCACAGACCTGATATTGGAGGTGGACCTGATGATATCTTGATGATCNTATGAGTTAACAAGTGTATCAAAATAAGAAAATGTCTGATGCAATAAATGTTAGAAATATTTTTATATGAAAAAAATTGAAGATTACCATACAAATTTGATGTGTTCCTATATGTAAAATAAATTTTACTTATAATCCAAGCTTTTTTATTTTTGGTGATCTGAAATACGAAAACATGTTGGGCTTGTTACTGGTTTAACAAATATAAGTAAGATATTTAAAAATTCAATCACCAAAATCCATAACTAAAATATTTAAAAGTATCAAACCTGTTATTCAAAAGTAAAAGATTAAGAGGTGGGGGTACTCCCCTGGGTGGGGGTATGTAAAATTTGTGACAATATCTAGTGGGTTACCATTGAATGTTTCACCAAAGTCTTTAACAAACTTTTGGACTTTCAAGGACACCAAGTACACCACCCCAGGAGGGGTCCTGGTAGGCCTGCAACAGCTACAAATGTGCCAAGATCAAAGTCTTTGGGTGCTAGGAACAAGCGTAAGAAGGGCACAGATGATGAGGGAAGTGGTAGAAAGTTGAGAACTAGGAAATAAAATTTATGCAAAGTGTAATCTACTTTTTCTTTTCAATGGAAAAAAAATCCTGTGGTACTGCACAAAGAATTTTGGTCCAGAAGGGGTGGGGGTACTTCCCTCAAACATGGGGGTATCTCTGTACAGGGGGGGTAAGTGAGCCATGGGACAAGGTGCTGGTGTCGGTGGCTTGGCCTTCCCACCTGGGAGCAAGCTTCTTCTGGGGCGTCATGTGCCTTGCACACGCAATGAGCTGCTTGATGTCCTTGATGAAGTTGAAGGAGTTGCTGGGCATGGTCCTCCACCTAGATCCATTGCTCCAGCGTGAGGGCATTCTGGAAGCAGTTGATGCCAGTGCTGTTGATGAGGGCCTGGTCGGGGCGTTGTTGGTGGAGCAATGCAGGGTCAAGGTGGGTGGAAAAGTTGCATGCGTTGGTGAGGCAGGCAGTGCAAAAGTCTCAGTGGAGACAGCTTGTCCAGTCATATCAACGTTCCAATACCCAGACATTGTGCAGTGGCGCATCCTGTCCAGGTATTGTGTGGAGGCATAGATGGCAATGACAAACTGGAACTTCTGCTTGGCTGTGCAAGGGGGAATCAACCACTGTGGGGTGTTGGGGTACAGGTGCACTGGGTGGGGGCATTGCAAGGGGTCCTTCATGGTAAGCCAGCCTAGGAGATCTTTGCAGGTGACCATCATGATGATGACCCTTGTGATGGCGGCCTTGTTGGCGCCCTCTGCCTTGGCATTCATTACAATACACTTAGCACTACCCAGCACATTTAATGGGTCGCGCTTTTCAGTGCAATGGTTCTTGAAGCGGATGTTGGGTTTCTTGTCATTGTTGTCATTGAGATCATCCAGGAAGCTGTCTTAAGCTGCGGCTCCATAGACAACTGACTCTTTGGGTTGAAGTGGGAGAATAACCGATTGGGGTGGCAGCAGCGGAAGCATCAGAGGAGCTTGCATGGGGCCGCTGGCCTGAGATTGCGTGGCGTGAGGAGTGCCCAAGTCAATCTCCATCTTGTCCATGCGCTTAGTGAGGTCCGAGACGTGCCACGCCTTCTTCTTGCTGCAAGCATTGGAACGGGGGGTTGTGGACTCGCTCTGGCATTGGGGGGAGGTTGCTGGGGTTGCTAGTTGAGACATGGCCGAACTTTGAACATTGGCGGGGTTCACAACAGTGGAAGGCGTGTCTGGTGGGGAAGAATCAGAAGACGCATTGACGGGGCCTCTGTTGTTCACCATTGTGGGCAAGATACAGCAAGATTTCAATGGTGGGTACGAGGCCAGAGAGAGAGCAATGGAGCCCAGAGAGACTTGAGGAATGAGTTATTCCACAAGATTGATGAGTGTGCGTCTTGGCGATTTGTAGCATGGAGTGATGTGGGTAAAAGGGTAGATCTGTGATTGCGCTGAGTGGTTACTATTGATGAGCAATGGCACTGAAGATAGGCCCAAAGATGGTTAGACCACAAGGGAATAAGTGTGGATGGTGATTGGTGTGTGTGGGCAATGTGGGCAAAGTAATGATGTACGATGTGATGAAGATTGAACTCAACTGTTAAGCATCCACTTGCAACAATGCTAAATCTCAAGCGATGCAATGTCCCCTGTTGGTCTCCAAATCTCTAGAATGGTCCGTGATGGACAGGATCCAAGATTGATGAGTCGAAGTCCCAGATGTCCCCCCAAAATGTGGTAGAACTGATACTCGATCAGCCTCCTGGGATCTATCCAAAGGGTAAGTAGCAGTGAGGGACTGGAGAGAGAGCAGACAGAGAGATAGAGGGTGAGAGTTGATTATGATGTATATTGGTCTTCCTTTTTAGATGAGGCTTTGTGAACAGATATACGGGTGCCTGAAGCTACCTTTATGCGTCATCCTACCCAAAGGCACTACTAGTATCCACTAACCTCTTCGAGTGTTAGTTCCACTACACCGTGCCCAATCAGCATGTCTCCGTTACAGCGAATCTTAAGAGCTACTCTCTCAGGGAAGTGCTTGGCAACTTCACCACTCTTCATATACCCCTGCCTCAGTATGGGCTTTTGCTGTATGCAGCTGGAGCCGGCTGGCTCATCATTATTGTTGCTGACGGACAGTCCAAAGCCAGAATGCAGCTTGATGGACTCATTACACATATTTATTGTGGGGGGGACTGTCTTTCAAAGAACATCCCGCCTTTTTCACTTGTGAAAGAAGGTGTTGTCAAGCTGACGTAGCTTCTGAATGGTTTCTTTGTGCTTCAAACCAAGTGGCGTGTTCATATCACAAGCATAAGAAGAGGCTTCCAGGATAAGGTCACCATAATCTTCAAATTCCTTAACTCCAAAAGGAACGGTCATTTGCGGCAGACTGCACAACACCCGTTCGGAACTTTCCCCATACTTGAGGTACAACATTGCACCAAAATCAGTCTCGCGTGGACTCAGTGTAATCTTGGACACGTCGCTAATGCATTTTGATTGGAGCTGTCATTGACCTAGTTGTCCCTTTTGGAAGCTTGAGTTTTAAAATGGAGACGTTATGATCGTTATGAACATGATCTGGAAGATCGTTCTCAGGTGTGAGCGAAAAAACAGTAGTGCGCTGCGCCACATTTCTGAGAGAAGTTTCAAAAGCACCAGAATTTTCTGATTCGCGTCTTGCCAAACAATTCGCAAGATGAAAAGGGCAGACGAGTCTGATGCTCAATTTTCAGCGCTGCTTTACAAAGCTTTTCTGCGGGCGGGATGCATGGGGACGTGGTATCAGAGGGACTGCGGATAATTGTTTCATTGTAGAACGAGCTTTGGATCGACTACGACAAGTCTTCCGTCATGGGAGCTCGGTATCAGAGCTTTCAAGTCAACAGATTGAGTTGCGGGCGTTTTAAGGTAGTCATGGTTCAACAGAGAAAAGACAATATATTATAAGTACCATTCAACGAAGTTAATTAATTGGGAGAGGGGTGAATGATGCAACTGCGCGTTGTCGAAAGTTTTTCAAGTCATGCAGAAATTCGTGCACCCGACTCCAAAAGGCCACATTGGACTCAAGGTGATGTATATGGGTATCCAGGTCCATCAAAGAATCATCGGAGCAGGTTCCGGCGAGCAAACGTGCTGCGTGGATGAGCCCGGCGTAATATACAGCTGCCATCTCGATACAGGCACAGTGATGAATAAGAGAAGCTGGAAGTCTTAGGAGCTCTGTTATCTGCTTGGCGTGTATTGTTGCATTGGCAAACGCAGGGCTCGAGACCCAAGTGAAGGGCATGTCCCTGATGGTACTGGGCGAGTTGGTGACGACACCAATGAAGTGATAAAGAAACAAAGGACGTCGATACGTTTCGCTGTTTGGCATTGCCTCCGCAGCCACTAGCATTTCGAATCGCCAGCTCGACAGTCTTTGCTGACACAATGTATAGCCTGGCAGACTTCCAGGATCATTGGTGTCAAGGCCGCACTGAACTAACATATTTCTCTCGTCGTAGAATTCGGAAGCAATCTGGAAGGGTCCCAACGGAAGGAACCGAGGTTGATTGCAATACATCCATTCACCACATGCAGATTTCTCACTGACCTGGTACAACTCGGTTGTGTCAATGCAAATGGTAAAATAACAGTTTGGTGATGCACCAAGATATTTCACCCATTCAATCTCGCTGTTAAAGAAATGAAAGCGATTTAAAGTTACTGACAGGCTAGTTAGAAGACCAACTTACTGATCAGGCAGCGGAGTCAACATCTCCGAGCTTTTGATTAGTGGAGCTCTTTGATTTATGAGAGCGCATTGAATGTCCGCAAGAAATACTGTGTGTGGTGGGGGAAGGATTGCCACCATCAACAATAAATGAGAACTCAGTAACGCAATGGTACATTGTACCTGACCAAGCTGTCCTCTTTCTTGCTTCCACTTCTTGTGCGCTCGATAAAATCTGTACTAGTTCCTCATTTTCTACGTTGAATAGACCCTGCTCTCGTGACATTTGTACTGCAATGGCTATAAGTGGTTCCACTGCTTCTGGAGCAGCAAGGTTTGCGTATCGAGACAAGTACAGTACGCTTTCAATCACATGTGGTCGTCGCAATGTTTGCGGGGTGTTGAGATTGCGAAAGAGGATCTTCAAACCCTTGTGGAACGAATAGTTTCCGATCCGGAGACATTCTTCCCGTGGGGCCAGAGAAGCAGTCGACGTATTCCACACGTACAGACGACGGAGGTCTTGTGTTTGAGAGACGATGGATTGGAGGCTTTCGGCGCTGATCTGTGAGCGATCCGTCGTTGGCTGAGGGGAACTTCCCTCCTGCAGGACTGGCATGTGGGGATAAAGGGATACCAATGCTCCCAGACACATGAGACCATAAAGCAAAAGAGGGTCCGGTTGTGACAAGATGCTCGGCTCGAAACTGGAACGAACAAGTGAATCCATTGAGATGTAAGGTATTAAGTTAGTTGATCAAGCAAATTACGTGCCTTGGTGAAGTGGGATATAAGGTCCTATGTGTCAGGAGATATGCAAATGATCGAGTAATAATCAAGTTGAGGACACACGGTTTGAAATCTGCACCAATATAATAGTTCAATGACCCAGCAAAACCAAACTTTCTTTTCATGAAACATACCAACACGACCTTCTGTATCCAAACTAGGATTCGGCGTGATAGTGTCTGGCGCCACCAAACTATACGCAACGGTTGAAGCGAGCGAGAGCGCCGAGAGCGCCGATGTTGAGGAGCCGACGGCTAGAGTTTCAGGAAATGTGTCAGATGGAGTTGTTTCAAATTTGTCTGCCTGACTGCTTGGATCATTCGAGACTTGGGAATGCTTGCCAAGATTTTGCGTGGAAGACACCGATTCGTGCTCAATAATGAGTGGCACTTCGAGTTCAGGACCATTTAGTACCTGCTGGTACAGAGCGACGTTACTCCCAGCGGTTTCCTCGAGAATCCAATCTGGCTGCCATGATGTATTCAAAAGAGGAACACTCTCATCACCATGTTGCCTTTTCGATGAGCATCCAGCTGCATGCATGAGGGTTCCATCTCTCCTCCCGGCGGCCGGAAGGTCCTCAAAGAATCCCTCAATGTTCTGTAAAGCTCTGGCCACAAGATCGTGTGCAGAATTGCTTCCAACAACAGACAGAGCACACCTCCTGAGATCATGCCTCGAGCGCATCCTTTCAATATAGAGCACTCGAGAGTACAGCGAGTCGAGCCAGCCCTTGCGGGGGCCACGCTTTCGCACAGCGCGGTCTTTGGTGTGAGTTGTGAATCTGCTGTACTCGCCAAAGTGCAAGTTGCGAACACCTTCACCTCTAATGCACCGATTGCCGATCTCCTTGCATCGCTGGCAAGGGATGCCCTTGTCACACTTCTCTCTTAGTTGTCGACATCTATCACACGACCGCTTGACGTACTGTAACCGGAGTGGGCGATAATCGCATTTGAAAGCGTTTCGTGGCTTCACCCACAATCGATTGCTTTCCGTCGTCGTCAGATTCCTGTGCCACAGCGATGGATGCCATCCCAGAGAGCGAAGAAAAGGTATAAGGCCTGTGGTGGTTCAAGAAAGTCAGAAACCTGGCTGAGCTCAGCACGTTGTTTCCCAGCGGGACGGGAAAACCTATCACAACGTTGACCGAAGCCGTTGGCACCTTACCAACAAAAAACCACGAAGACTTGATTCTATTCCGAGAAGCTGCCTTTGCGCCGGAAGGTGAGTGATGGGCGTGCTTCGCATGTCCAAGTTGTTCTTGCCTTTTGCGGTCGAAATAGCTCTTGCGAGGGGCTGACAACGCCCGACGGGACCGGATTATAAGTGGGGTGTCCATTTCTCACCCATACTCAATGGCGGCGTCCGAACGAGAGATGAAAGGCCACGCGGCATCGCAGGGTTGAATTGCTATTCAGAAAGAAAAGAATTGAACAATAGTTTGATCTCAAAAACGGAATGAATCCAAACCATTTTGAGCTGGTGTAAACAGTGAATGAATGAATGTCCAGCGCCTTTCTCTCTCCTCTCTGCTTCTTTGGCGCGCTTGCTTCTTTGTTTCCCTACGTCTCATGTTCTCGGTGATTCCTGTCTTTCAGCGAGGGCGGGGTTCATCTGAACCGGCGTTTGCCCAATGGTGCGTCGCAAGCTGAGTAGCAAGTTTGCTGTCAATCTCGAAACCCAACCCGCTCTGAAGCCAGCGTCGAGTTGCTGCAACTTCAGCGCCACGGCCCGCAAGCCAAACGCGTTTCCATTTGCCTTGTAGATGTGATCAAAGCTCATGATATCAAATTTTGCTGTAAGAAATCAACTGCTGTGGTGGGCTGCCAGTCTCCAAAAGCGGACTTGGTTTTCACGGACGCTTGGTCGACGAAAAGATCACAACTGAACGGTAGTCTCACTTGTGTTAAATTTCAGCTGGAACGAATTAAGTTTAATTAAAGCATGCTGCGTTTTGGAATTGTTCCTAAATATTCTGTGGACCCTTTGCCCCAATATGCATCCTGTTGCGACCACGGCACACACAAGGCGAAGGTCAAACATGTGTCGCAAAAATTAGTTTATCGCGTGAAAGCTCTTCCGAACACCACACACCCGTATTAGACGCTTGAAAAGCTTGCCCGTATCGTGCCGAGGTAGTTGACGGAGGAACTCAATTGTTTTTGGCACTTTAATGTGACTAGCGCAGATGCTATGCTTCAAGGCGGGGTGCCAAAGCTTGGAAATGGTCTTACTCTCACCTCATTCTTTGACGTAAGTATGCCGTTAGTTCGTTTGCGAGGTCTTGCGAAGCGCTTGACCAGTCAAGAGGTTGAACAACAGCGACGACCCTCTCCCCCATGACCTCTGAACACGAGTGAACATGTGAGGTTCTGTGTCAATAAAACCATGTGACTTCATACCATCAGGAACTCCTATGACGGCAGCGTCTTGAACTTTAGGGTGAACGATGAGCTTTGAGTGGACAGACTTGGGGTCAACATCACAGAGCTGGGAGACACTCAGTATTCATCAAACGCACCTGATTTTCGATTTCCTAACAGCGGGTTGAGAGGAATGCTGAAGAACTAGACTTCAAAACTCTGCTGAATTGGACATATGTACCTGTGGATAAATGTTGACGCCACCCGAAATAATCATAAAACTTTGACGGTCTGTCAAGAACAAGTATCTAGAACGCAGGAATTGATGAATAGAAAGATCGGAGCTTTCACCCATGTAGAGCGTACCCTTCCTCGTCAATGCATCCAATATCCCCGAGTGTGCTCCAAAGAGGATTTTTAGGGTGACGCGACTCCAAGGTTTTCTTCATGTCGCCATGATACTGCATAAACAAATGGATTGAGCTCCTTAATAACACTTTCCAACGCTCAGAAACCTTCACCTCAAACTGATCCCCACCAGAAAAGTAAACAAGCCCGTCTTGCTTCGGAGCGAGTACGTTGCCCGTCTCATCACAGATCTTGATCTCCACCCCCGGTATGGGCACTCTTCCAACAGAACCTTTTTTGCGCAGCCACTCTGCCGAGCTTATTATTGTGACTTTGTCGCAAGGAATCATCAATGCAAGCAAACGAATGATGCAGTGCATTGACTTACACCCATTGCCTTCCGTCCCAGCATAGCTGTTGGCATTTGGAGCCTGTAAGTATAGCAGACAAAGGTCTGTATCCCAAAGAACTTAGGCGCTCTTACAATTCCATGATCCTTGGACCAAACCACTGGATCATTGCTTCCTTGACTGGAATTCTATATTTGGAAGCGTCAAATAAGGTTGCTTTCACCATTCTGTAAAATATTACTCACGGACACGGAGCCGCCGCGTGGAAGATTAAATTTATCGATGTCAGGTCATAGAGTGATCGAACTTGTTCGGGGAGTTTTAGCCATTTCACGAAATGCGTAGGGACAAACAGCCCCGTCGTGCACTTGTACTTTTGGATGCACTCAAGAGCAAACTCGGGGTCAAAGGTTTTCATGATGATGGACGTTGCACCCAATGACCCAACTAATTAACGCAAGGGTCAATCGTTCACCATTACCACGCAAAAGTAAGAGCACCCACTGGCCAGATTATAGTTGAGAGGTGCCGCGTGATCTTACAAATAGCGCGTATGACATCAACGGTATACATAGTTGCCACGAGGCAAACTCACACAGTGGAGCGGGACTCAAGTAAACACTGTTCTCCTCCCACCCGAAAAAACTTCTTCCGAGCGCCACGGCAGGATGCTCATTGTCAAACCTCGTGAGTAGTTGCGCATCAATCCCTGGTGGTGCCTTTGGGGGAACACGTTTGACCCCCTTCGGACGCCCAGTACTTCCACTTGTGTAAAGCACTTTCCAATCATTTGGTTTTAAAGCAATGGATGAATGATATGTCCACTGAGCACCCACTTGTTCCACCTAAAATTTCGTCCTTGATTCTCTCATCGGGACACCGCGCTCGCTCTTCCAGGTAATTGTCAAAGTGTCCATCTTTGCCGTCCACCAGGAACCACTTAATTTTTCTGTTGGCGTGAAGTTCAGCGACGTCTTTTGCAACCGGCAGAAGTGCTCTGGACGTGAAGAATATTTTGCACCCAGAGTCAAAAACCATATCTAGAACATTCCCAAATAACAATATCGTTAAAATTAGAGTAGCACGCACAGCGTTGACAGTCTCACATTGAACTTCATCTACCAGAAGCGTGGACGATATGCATGATGCGATGATTCCGCTTCGCTGAGCACCCCACATAATCTCCATGTACGTGGGGTGGTTCTCCATGAAAACGACTATCGCATCTCCTGCCTAGCAATTTAAAACCAGGTCAATGTTCCAGAATTCGGGATGGAAGAACATTGTGATTCACCTGAAGGCCATAGCGCCGGAACAACTGCGCTGTGCGATTGCTCTGCTCTTCTAGCATCCCGTACTTGAGAAGACGGCGTCGACTTTATTGTTGTGATGAAGCCAAAAGGATCAAAGCGCTTACGGTGATAACGGCACCACTGTCGGCCATTATGTACGCGGCCTTGTTCGGGTTCGTCTTCGCATGAAGATGGGGGTGGTTAAGCGAAGGAATAGCGTCCTGCATGTCAATATCGAGAATTCAATCTTCGGAGTGCGAATCAGCCCAAGAGCCATTGAATTTTTGACTTGAATGTGCTGTCGGAACCGCACTTTTGGATTCACCAAAAGAGGCAAAACGGATAAACCTCCGCTCATTCCATTTTGCGCAATGATCCGATGCAGCTCAAAACACGCGCGCAACTTGCTGGAGACTCAGCGAACGCAATAACTTTCATTGTCATTCGCGAATCCATCACCACCCTGGGCCACTCCAAACTGGTTCGTGCCGTTACTGCTGCACACACACTTTGCTGCCCGTCTTATTTCCTTCCGTCATGCGTTCCTCATTCCACAGAAGTATGTCTTCTAGGTATGCTAAGCATCCTGTCCGCATCGCTGCATTCTCTGGCTGTCTCGGTGATCGATTCACAGGGTTAGCCGAGGCTGTTCGTGAGGAACCGGTGGACGTACTCATCGGGGACTACCTCGCCGAGCTGACCTTCGCGATGCTCACTGCTAACTTCGTGGATATCTTTGGCTCCAAGGCTTCCGAGCGTCTTTCCTCCTACTTCTGCGAACCGTTCCTCCAGCAAATCACCCCAGAGCTTGAAGTCATCTCTCGAAAGGGAATCAAAGTCATCACGAATGCCGGAGCGTTCAATCCCCGTGGTCTCGCTATCGCCGTTAAAAAGGAGATTGATACCCGAAACCTCCCTCTCAAGGTTGCGTACATCGACGGCGACAACCTGATGCCTGTCTTCCACGATCTCGCCGGAAAGGGTATTCCGAACATGGACACTGGCAAGAATTTGGACAGTGAAACTGCCGGTGCTATCATAACAGCGAACGCATACCTTGGGGGCTGGGGTATCACCCAAGCTCTCCGTCAAGGAGCCGATATCGTCATCGCAGGTCGAGTTGCGGATGCGTCTCTCGTCACTGGGCCGGCGGCTTGGTGGTTTGACTGGGCCAGCAACGATTGGTCTAGGCTCGCCGGGGCCTTTGCCGCAGGCCACGTAATCGAATGTGGCCCACAGTGCGTCGGTGGCAACTTCAGCGGATTTGCTCTTGGAGGGAAGCGTGACGCAAGGCTTACCGTAACCCTGGGATTCCCAATCGCGGAGATTGCGGAGGACGGCAGCAGTGTCATCACAAAGCGATCCACTGATGGGGGCATGGTGACTGCCGATTCCGTGACTGCCCAAATGATGTACGAGGTGCGGTGGGATTTCCTCTGCTCTTCTTTCATTTGACTAATCGTGATTCCATTGAATAGACACAAGGTCCGCTCTTTTTGCACCCGGATGTCACACTCCATGTCGATAAGATCCGAATCAAGGAGGAGGGACCAGATCGTGTCCGAGTGTTTGGGGCAGTTGGGAGCCCACCATCGACAACAACCAAGGTCACAGCCTTCTACCCAACTGGCTACGTGGGAGTAACCTTTATGTATGTCGCTGGATTGGACATTGGGGAAAAAGTTCAATGGCTGAAGGAGCAACTGGAGCACTTGTGGCGAGAGGCAGGTGCCACTCTGGACGACACGCTGCTCATTACCCCGTTGGGCGTTCCTGCTCACAACCCCAAATCGGAGGCTGAATGCACCATTACTGTACGCATTGCTGGGTCGGCTCGGTCAAAGGATGTCCTGAAGTACTTCAATGCTCAGTGGGGTGGATATATTCCGGGCGGTCCACCTGGCCTTCATGCGGAATTTCTCGTTGATCGCATGCCAATGCAAGTCCACATGCAAATGTTCCCGGGCTTGGTCCAGCAAAGCATTCTTCGTCACCGATGCACCATCCTTGGCAACAACGACGATCACATCGTTTCCCCGGTATCTAGCCCTCCTGAGGCAGTTCCATTCACGGGCCAACCAAAGGATCGACCGGATCCGAAGGACCTGTCAACTTGGTGTGGGACCACTCTTGCATCGCTCGGCACTGTTGCTTATGCACGAGTTGGCGATAAGGGCGGAAACGCCAATTTGGGTGTGTGGGTCCCCAAACCACAAGCTTGGGATTGGCTTGTTGCCTTTCTCACGGAAGAGAAAATGAGAGAGCTTTTGGGAATTGAGGACGAGCGGATTGAAGTGCACCGTTACTTCATGCCCCACATCTGTGGGCTTCAGTTCATTCTCAAAGGGTATTTCGGGATCAGTGGAGCTGGCAACACGAAGCTGGATACTATTGGAAAATCTATTGGAGAGTTTCTGAGGGCAAGAGTGGTCGAAATCCCCACGGTTTTCCTCAACTAGAGCTAACTCTAGCGCTGTTAGAGTGCCAAAGAATAAATATTGCTTCATCGGGACACCTTCCTTTTGTCGGGTCGTATCTCCGTCGTGCGATATCATCATTACACTCAGTCCCCCAACAATCCCCGTCACACCATCATCCGCCTTGTTCCCCGCGCCGCTAAAACTCAGTACTCGCACGCCCCAGCCGGCAAACACCGCTGCTGTCAGGGCCGTGTCAGCACTTGATCAAGGAGCTCAAGAAGACCTCACCAAACATTGAAGATATTGTTTACACCGATCAGACATGGTGTGTCACCGACGGAGGAAGTCTTTTGTGGTGCCTTAGACTGTCCAACCCTGGATTTTTTAAAAGCTGTGCTGATGCCTCCCAGCGTCTCCGCAGCTGCTCTTAGCATCGATACGATTGCTGACTACGGTGTGTGCACTATTGCTGAAGCTCTCAAAGTCAACAAGACGCTCATTTATTTGAAGTGAGTGTGGAAATGGTACAGGGACACCACGTTTTAGTTTCGATAAGCATATTCATATCACATATAAGAAAACGAAGTCCGTTACCCTCATCCGGCTGACACACTAAGAGCTCTTGCAACCAATGGACGTAGCATTTTGTGGAACTAGTTTCATTATTTAACTATTTGATTATTATAATCTTCCAACAAATGGACGTACAACAAATGTGTAGCTCGCCAACTGTATTCTCTTTTAGTGCTTCATATTTGTCTTGAATCATCCGAGTAGGTGCCACCCCTTACGAGATATTATGTGGATGGTACGGCAATCATTTGAAACTGTTGCTTGCAGGTGTCTCAAACTCTACCCACGACTCCATCATCTTTTCGGAACATAGCAGAAATTGTCACGTTCTGTACCTAATCACTCCAAGGGGACTCTCTTCTTCTTTTTGATACCTAACCAATCCTTGGGGGAGCTGCTCCTCTTTTCAATTCCAGAATCAATTTTGAGTTCACATTTGGTGAACAACGCAACACTGCTACACTGCAACACGGCTCCTAGAAGTTCAGGAAATGATGTAAACGTTTATGTTTTTCTCTGGCTTCTTGTTGAATATGTTGTTGCAGTGTTGCAGTGTTGCGCTGGAAAGACGGTGAGACCCCATTGCGCTGCAGGCCATGTTGCCTTGGAGGGGCCCAAGACTGCCCAAACGCCAGAGTCTGTAAAGGCATTTATTACTTGTACTTTGCCATTGTCCCTGCATCCATTGGAGCCACCAATTGTTTGGCTTCCGCATGTTGCATGGAAGAAGCACCCTTGTGCTATGATATGTCACAGATGCAGATCTACAGAAGTGCAATCTCATGTGCAAGATCTTTATGTTAGAATTGCTATTGGACGTGTCCGTAACTGCTTCATCATTGGACAGAGATTGAAATGTTCACCATGTGAAAGGACATTTAGATCTTGGGATAGTGACTTTCTTCAGGGGCTTCCAACTTTTATTTCCATTTTTTCTGTCTCATAAATTGGAAGTTGATGTCACACTTCCAAGAGAACTTTGCTCAGCACGAGATGCAGGGGTATCTATCAATGCTTTTAGCAAATGGATACTGGAGTTACATGTTGCAGAATTTCTGAAGTGGCATGCACAATATGATAATGCTGCATTGTTTCTGTTAAGGCTTCAGCTTCAAAACGGCAAATGCAGAGAGCTTGTTCCATCGCAAAGCTTTGAAGAATAGGTTTTCCAAGCCTCCTTTTGGGAACTTAATGATCACACCAAGTACAACGGTTTTGTTCCAAGTGGTGGGTACACTTGCAAAATCATCTTACACTTGTCTCATACACAGTATTTGATAGCTTCATGGTGGAGGAACAGCATCATGTTGTATTCTGAGAGACTGCACCCATTATATCAAGCTTGTGCTCAGAGGGTTCCTGTGAAGACAATGGCTGTGGATCACACTTACAAGGTAAAATGATTTCAGTGCGTTCCCTTTGCCTTGCTCAGACTTACCCATTAATACTAGATTATTAAAAGAGGTGTACGCTTTGAGGGTCGAGGGACAGCCAATTGGTGCTGCCTTTTGTGTAGCTGCAAATGGAGATGGAAAGATTAGAAAACAAGCCATTGTGCAATCAGTTAGCCATGACTCCACAGGACAACTCCTATAGGAAGTCAAACACAGTACTGATTTACTTCATCCTCCCCAGCCAGTTGTGACTTACACAGACATTCCTGTTAGTGACAGATCCTTACTGGAGAATAAGTTTCCAACATTGGCTGGTAATGTGCAACCCTATTTTGACAATAGGCAAGGTTTACCAATACTTTCAGTTCCTGATGGTGCTACACTTTATATCCAGAGTGGGTTAACAACTGTATCAGAAATTGTTGATGACATCTATAAGAAAATGGAAAGAAACTCTGAAGGATTGATCTCTATGGATATGTAATGGGGTGTTACCAAGGGGAATAATAGGGATATACCCACACATATTCATGACATTGGGACAGTTCAGATTGCTATCCCAAACACTGAACTGATATGGGTTTTCCATATTCCAAGAATACTTTTCAATACAAAGCAGAAGGAGTTTCCACAATCTCTCAAACAACTGTTGGAGGATCCTAATGCTATAAAAATTGGAATATCATCTGTTTAAGATGTTGCTAAAATTAAGCAGGACTGGAATGTTCAAATTCCAATGTCATCAGTAAAGGATATAAGAAGGATGTGTTTCTCTTGAGGGATAATATCCAATGTGAATGGCTCATTACAAGATCTTGTGGTGCAGTTGCTGAATATGCATCTCTCAAAAGATGAATATCTGAGGGTTCATCCTCCATATTCAAGCTGAGACCTTCTCAAAGACCATTGAAGTATGCTGCATTAGATGTGTATGCTCTCCAACTCTTACACTAACACCTTATCCAATGTCCAGAAGGTAGACAACGTTTATCAGAAATGACATTTGTGCCACACCAGGGAACAAAAGTGGCTCTATTGGCAAGGTCAAAAAAAGATTAGAGTGATTGCTGGAGGAGAACTCTGTGCACCAGCCACAGTTGGAAGTCTGTGCCATGGTCATCCCATCACTGCACGTCATGCTTTTATTAATGTGACTGCAGTACATTTATCCTGCTGCAGTAGCTCCATACCCAGAACCTCAGAAAGGTGGTAGAAAAGCACTTGCCACTCTTGATGATTTCATCACCTATGAAAATGGTATGGGCTTCAAACTACTTGTGGACACAGCAATTTTAATTTAGGGAGATAACTTGGTTCTGTCCACCGTCAGTGAAATATTGCAAAGCTCCACACCAAATGCAGCTAGTACTAATGTTGAGCCCAAGACCATGGTCCTTGCTGATACCTTTCATATTTTCAACACATTGGATTTAATGAGGGGCACTGTTTGGTTCCTGATTGTACCAGAGACTTGAGCAATGCTTCCTTTATAATTCACCCTGATGACAGAGCAGCAGTGACAAAGGTTGTTCAAAAATTTTCACTCAAATTACTGCTGTTGGAAGCTATTGTATTTTGGATGTGACAGGCGCGCGCGTTTTTTGGTGGACCCATTTTTTATGGAATGAAAGATTCAGCTCGCTCTGTTGTTGGATTGCCAAGTTCCGTTCAAGAAACAAGTTACAAGGCATCTGTTTTGGATCTTTAGGTACAATGTCTGATGATCAAACATCCGCATTTGAAGCTGCACATCAGATTCTTAACGCGAGGGATGATCTCAAGATTGCCATCTCGGACGTGGCAAAGTTCATTACAAAACGAGGACGCTATTCAATGAGCCAACCTATTGACCTTGATCAAACGGCGTTTGGGTGGTCCTAACAAGATGAGCAAGCGTTTTGAAAAGGCAAAACACAATGGCAGATCTCAGTGGGTGGGCAAGCCAAATGCTGTGTTTTGTTGTTTTGGAAAGGTTGTCAAAAAACACTTGGAGGAGGTCATTTGACTTGAAACTCTGATTGACAAAGTGAGAGGAAAAATGGACGACATTTTGGATAGCGATTCAGATATGTCTGATGACGAAGGCTCAGACAAAGATGGAGAAGAAATGGAGATTGCTACAAGTACTGGCATTCCAACGGTTGTGTCAACTATTACAGACAACAATGAACCGATGGATTCGGGAATTGTGTTGCTTGCTCAGCAAGACAAAGAGCAGCAAGTAGCCACTGGAAGCAGTGAGCCTTGTAAAGAGCAGACCAATAAAATTGCAGTACGGGAATCAGCAGTAGAAAGTTCGGCAGTGTTCAACTTGACTACAAAGCAGATTGTGCGTGCCATTGATGCTGCTGTGAAAAATGCTCGTAAACATCCAACGAAGAATGAATGGCGTTCGGCAGTCGATATTGTTTCGAGCTTGTTTCAAACATAAAATTAATCTCGTACTGTACGAAAATGGCTTGCCAATGAAAGCAAAAACAAAGAAATTCCATTCGAGAAATTGTGGGTAAATGTGTTCGAAGTGTTACATTTGTGGAAACCAAACCATTTCTGGAGTTCATAGCCATGACAAGAAGAGCTGGTGATCTAGGAATTACCAAAGTTCTGTGCGAAACATGGTTCAGGCACGCAGCTGGAAGCGACACTCTCATAGAAGAAACCCGACAAAACGCCATTCTCAACGCGGGTAACGTGGTTGCAGATATTGCAGCAATAATCGAATCGCAGCCTCAGATCGAATCGGTAAACCGTCCACATGGGAATATTAGGGAAGTTTTCAACTACATCGGGCAAGTGGATGACAACACAATTAAGATCGGTAAAACAGGGTGTCGGCGGTGGAAGGGGCAAGGGCCGTCACGGCAGTGACCGAGATTCCAGTTTTGGCAGACAGGGGGTTCAGAGTCGTCAGGGTTTCGGCGCCCTTGGCCTTTCCCCTGCGATCGGCGATGTTGTACGGCCTCAAGCGTCTGCAGAGCCGCAAGGTAGAGGGAGGGCGACAGGACATTGATGTCAAGCAGAGATAGGGAAGGATTTGCAGCTACCCTTTGACGGCGGGCAACGTCGTAACGGTAAATGCTCTTCCAGTTAGCCTCAGTGTGGAGGTGTACGAGCTGGTTGATATGTTCGGCGTATTTAGCGAGAATACCAAACTGACGGTACTCTGAGAAGAGATAGCAATTGGCAGACGAGTATGTATTCCAAGCACTAAACCAGGTAGCGAAGTTGGAGATTGAATACTTTGGGCGAGCGTCACCCATAACGATAGAGGCGTTTGTGCCAGGAGTGAACTTCAGGATGCACGTTATCGTCCAAGCACTTCTCGAGAGCAACGTAAGCACCGAACGCGATGTCGCGCCAGACAGCCTGCGGAAGAGGCTCGTGAGGACCGGCAAGGATGTCCCGGTAAGTCTCGGCAAAGTTTTCGTGGAGGTAACGGCGTTTCACTGCGATTGCGTACAGGACGGGATTGGCGATGAACGGACCGCTGGACTGGGCTCCACGGAGGTATTTAAAGGAACCGGGCTCACTAAAGCCAGGAGTGAGTGGGTCGCGCGGTGTGGTTGCGAGGATGTCTTCGGATTGAAGGATGTTATCAAGCAGTTCGTTGTTTCTCCGCTCGGCGGGTGAGATGGACTCGGGCAGAATCGGAGGACAATCAGTAATGGAGACTATGGGACCTGCAGGAGTTTCCCCAATGGGAACAAGTGCAGGGAGAACTGGTTCAGGTGGGTTCAAGGCGGTTTGGAAGTGAACGGCAGGCGCGCCGGCTGCAGGTAAAGCAGGGGTGACTGCAACAGGGACAAGCAGCTGTCTTATCTGATCGCGGATGGAGTCAGTCTTACCCGAGACCGGGAGTTTTGGCTGGGCACCAGAGGAGTTGTAGCGACGGACGTATGCTATTAGAGTCTTGCGCAATGATGTATTGATGTCAGCAGGCAATGAAAGAGCCTTCAGTTGCTCGAGGGTGAGAGGCCCGTCCTCAACGTCAGGGGCAGGTGCGGGCGCGGCGAGAAGATTGACCAGTTAAGCACGAAGGTCAGGTAATGTACCCTCAGTAGCAAGCTTATCAGGAGGGTTGAGTTATTGTAGCGTCTACAAAGTTTGATAATCGAGCTACGGGAGAGTTGAGCTACGTCTTAAGCAAGATGTTTCGGTACGAAGTTGAGCTAAGGTAAGAGGTTCGAGCAGATTACGCGCGGGTGGCATGAAATAAATGACCGAGGGCTAAGCCTGTGCGTGGAGAGGCAGCAAGAGAGACGTGGTGAGGACCACAATCGATGTGACAAGAGTTGTCTGACGCAGAATGTGGTGGAGCAGATGAGGGAGAGAGAAACAAAGCTTCTCTTAAGACGATGGCAGTTTAGTCGCCGAAGACAACCTGCCGAGAGGCATTGTTGCGTAACGTGAATTATCAGGGGCGGTTCAGCCAGATATCAGCCGTTGCTCTGATGTTGCTGCTCCGCCTGAACATGTTACCCTCACAGGAAACTTAGAGAAAGATAGACTATGCTACTACACCCTAATTGTACGCCCAGGGACTAACTTTGCAACTTTTTTGAGTTTCATCTTAGTATTAGGACCAATCGAATTCCCTGCAAGAAATAAGGCGTAGCGAGGTGCAGGCACAGTGACATGGAGTGGCAAGGGGTACGGTTGGTGCATCAGCAATGATGTGACGTAAAAAACAGTTTATGTTCTCACATTCCAGATTCAGGTCAACGAGTGTTGTGTTGATTTTGAGGGCATCACGGATTTCGCGACCACCATCGCTATCGATGTAGTTACCTGTGAATAGCACGGTGGCACACAAAAACCGTGAGTCTTCTATGTGCAGCACTCACAACTCCAAGCTCCACAAGTCGGAGGACTGTGGTACTCCACTCACCTGTCAGATCCAGTTCCGTAAGCGTCACGTTGACTTCAAGGGCGGCGGCGAATGCTCCAGCACCACCTCCAACAGAGTTCCCTGTGATCAATCGAATGTCAATAAATCACCCAGCGCACCAAACCAACCAACCAGTTCCAAGCTCTCTGCCTTCTTTTCACACTCACTCTCCAAAATAAGGCTCGTGAGCCCCCTGTTGACTTTGAGGGCATCTGCAAGCGCAATAGCACCATCACCGCGGATCCAGTTGGCTGTGAAAGGTTCCCGCCCAAACCCCGTAGTGAGTAAACTGCACAATATTTGCACCACATACATCATACACTGCATCCCCCTACCACACGAACCTGTTAGATTCAATGTGGTGAGTGTCGCATTGAGTTTGAGTGCATCGGCAAGAGCAATACAAGTCCTGTCATCACATCCGACTTGGTTTCCTGTGAACAACATAAGAACATAATTTTTCAGTTCGCGGCGGATTGCCCAACAACAGGATTAACATGAAGACTCCCGTGAAACTCACCTCCCAGACCCAGTTCCTTGAGCGTCGTGTTGATTTTGAGGGCGTCCGAAAACAACATAGTACCCTTACCCAGATGATTGTCTTTATCAAATCCCACACGCAAGAAGTCAACCGATGCTGCCTGCGCAACGCACCCAGTTCCAAGTGGCACACTCCTGCCAGCTACACTCACCCGACAGGTCCAATTCCGTGAGCGACCCATTGACTTTGAGTGCGTCTGCGATGGACTTGGCACCATCAGCACCGATATCGCTACCTGTGAGTAGAGCACCCACACTCTGTGAGCCAACCAACCAGCCGGAATCATCCGACTTCAAGCGTCACGTTACGCCACACTCACTCGCCAAATCCAGATTGGTAAGCGTCGTGTTGACTTTGAGGGCCTCGGCAAGCGCCCTTGCACCTTGGACGCCGATACTGTTCCCTGCATGAAGCACCCAGCAAGCAGTCAAATCAGTCATGCAGCTGCAATGATTCTGACCGACTCCAAGCCCCACTCACTCTTCAAACAAAGGACCATGAGTGTCCCGTTGAATTTGAGTGCGTCAGCAATCGCACAAGCACCGTCAACTCCGATCGCATTCTCTGGGTACAGCGTCCATACCACGGAGTCATGTGGAGGAAACTTAAACAACGCACCAAACTCCAAACTGCACACTACTGCCGCACCCACTCCCCAAATCCAGGTCCGTAAGTGTCGTATTAACTCTGAGGGCGTCAGCAAGCGACCCAGCACCATCGTCGCCGATTCCGTTGACTGTAAATAGCAACCCCAACACAGTGAGTAAACGGACGCAACCCAGTGCAACGTTCCAAAATGGACGCTCCTGGAAAACTCACTCTCCAGATTCAGTTTTTTGAGTGTCATGTTGACCTTGAGGGCGGCAGCAATCGCCCGAGTTCCATTATGACCATCTCCGACGACTTTTTTCTCTGTGGATGGCACCCCGATCTAATGAGTCAACCGGCGCAGCCAAATGACTCCAAATTAGACACGTCTGTGAGTACACGCACCCCTTGAATTGATTTCCTTGAGAGGTGCATTCCCTCTGACCGCAATAGCACAATCAATGTCTTTGAACACCAGCACACCGCGAGTCAACTTACGCACCCAAATAATTCAACGATAAGCAGTCACACTCACCTGCCAGAGATAGCATACCGTTTTGGCGAGTATTAAAGTTCATGACCGCGTGAGCAACATTCGCTCCTATTCTGTTCGCTGTAACCATTGGAATGAGTCAACCGACGCAGAAAATTCCTAATTTCGAACTTTACACTCCTGCCATACTCACACCCCAAATTCAGGTCAGCAAGTGTCTTATTAACTTGTAGGGCATTAGCAAGCGCCCTAGCACCTTCAGCTCCAATCCCATTATCTGTCAACCGCACAGGCGCGCAGGGAGTAGGAAGTTCCACAACGTAAACACTTATATTACACGCCCATCTCTGAACAGCATGTTCTGCAACACTCACCTGCCAGATTCAGGTTGGTAAGTGACACATTGACTTTGATGGCATCAGAAACCGCCCGAACTCCATTATCATCATGCCCAATTTTGTTCCCTGTTCATAGCATGGACCGCACGTGCATAAAATGAGTTCGAAAAAACCTTGCACTCCCCTTGTACTCACTCTCTAAACTCAGCACATTGAGCGACTTGTTGATTTTGAGGGCGTCGGCAAGAGCTCTCGCTTCCTTGGCACCCAACGCGCACTCTTGTGGTGTGAGGTTGTACGAGGTTGGAAGGGGAAATTGTGAATATTGTGCAGAATCAATGCCAGCGACATCGAAAGACGCTTACGGATCAACGTGACCCTTTTCACGTCGCCCTCCGCACTGATCAGTCCCCAAATTGCGTCGGAAGGCAAAAAAACATCTTGTATCACCACCTCTTCTGCGTCTTTTTTACTCCAAATTCTCTCAAATTCGGCTCGGAGACGGGCAGGAACGTGGGCCAAATTAGCATTGCCCTGGATTCCCAAGGCTTCTTGGTCTTTGAGCCTCTCTGGAACATTCCACGGATCCTTGCCTGCGCTAGAAGACAGTTCTCTTCCACGATCCTGATCTTCTGCAACGCAAATGCCTTTGTAATAGCAGTAACCAAGATGCTCGCGCCCTCCTGGATGCCCTTGGTCGCTTGCCCTCGTGTACCACTCCAAGGCCCTCCTTTTGCCTTCATCTCCGGGGATCTCTGCCCCCACAACGCCGTGAAAGTAAAGGTCGCCAAGGTTCGTCATTGCTCCTGTGTGTCCTTGCGCCGACGCCACTTCATACCACCGTTTTGCACCGTCAAAGTCCTTTTGTGACTCACACACCATCCCCATATTGAGCTGGGCATCCACGTTGCCTCCTTGGGCGACATCTGAAAGGTAGCGAATTGCTCTCTCACGGTCCTCGCCCACACCCAGGCCGAGCAAGTAACATTCAGCCAAGAGGACTTTGGCAAGCGGGAAGTTTCGCGCTGCCGCCTTTTCAAGCCACGACACTGCCTCTCTGTAGTCCCATCTGGCCCCATACCGATGCACGAGTGTGAAACCAAGCCTCGTTTGAGCGACGAGGTGGTCTTGTGCTGCNGCCTGTCGGTAGAATTCCAAGGCACGTTCAAAATCCCTGCTACAGGATCCAGCTCCGTGGGANTGGAAATCACCCAAAGCGCACAAGGACCCCGGGTGGTTGCTCCTTTGCACAGCTTTCTTGTACCAGTCGACCGCCAAGTCTACGTCGCGGTGGTGGAGACCTATCCCAATGCGACACCACTCAGCACACTCGTACATTGCCTCAACATGTCCAAGGTCCGCCGCACGCTTGTACCACTGTAGAGCCTTGGTAAGGTTTCCTTCGTCNCGAGATGACTGAGCCAGGTTGAATGCTGCCAGGGGTTCATTCAAGGTGTTCGTCTCGCCACC
>KQ965832.1:31878-131281 GCA_001574975.1 Gonapodya prolifera JEL478
GCCACGCCCGCGTCTGCGCCCGCACCTCGCGGTCCCTGCACGTCCACGACTGCCACGTGCGAATCCATCGACCCCGCGTTTCGCTCGTGCGCGGTCTCTGTGAGTTGGGTTTGGATGGGGCCTCAGACTTAATGCTAACCAGGTGCCGCAACCAAAAGCAGGCAACGAACAGTTGGATCCATGAGTCTATATCCTTCATGTAAATCCTCCCCCCTCTCCCTTTTCTCCCCCTCCTCTCCTGACTCACTTTCTCTCTCTCCCTCTCTCAGTATGTCTCAATCTCTATCCCCAATAGATTGGTTCAACTCAATCTACCATCGCGACTCTGATTCCTACGACCCTTGCGACACAGAGTCCTTCTTCAATTGGCTCGTAGACTTCGTTGACCCCTTTACCCGGGCCTCAAAAGCTCAAAACCAATCTGCTCGCGACGAGATTTACTCAATATTCGACTCCCCAAATCAAAACTATCCTCACAACCCTGTCCTCGACAACGGCAACTCTCCTCCCCGTACCTGGATCAGAGAAATGATCTCAAAAATTGCTGTCATAAACGATGACGCTTCCTCAATCGACCAAGAAGATTTCCACCGCTGCTTCAATGACCTTTTGTCTGCATACTCTCAAGCAATGGCCGATCCTCTCTTCCCTCAATCCAAATCCCCCCTCTGCTCCTCCTTCGAATCAAACCTCGCAAACGGCATATACAATCTCGCCGACCTTGTTGCGGCAGTGGATGATGATGGTGATCTCATGTGGGAATCTGACGGTGATTCCGACGACGATGACGATGATATGGATGAGGACGATGATTCGGTCTCTGATGACCACGACTATGAAGAAGTCAAAGACGGGGAAGACTCGACTCGTCTTTGATAGTATCTAAGTGTGGTATCAAAGTGTAGTACCACAGTGTAGTACCAAAAACTAGTATCAAAAGTACTATCAAAAGTACTATCAAATCAAATACTCTCTTTCAAAAATCTCAAATCACAGATCACGGAACATACTGGTGATCTCAAAATAGTGTCTGACTGTCTTTCAAGCTTCTCACTCCCCGTCCTCAGCAATCATGTCGTCAAAAATCATTCCTTTCCTCGTTGCACTTGCCACTATCATCTACATAGTATCTCAGCATGTCCTAGAGTGGACTAAGACATTCGAACTCAGATCTCTCCTCAGAAACAACGGCCTCCTCGATGATGATGTCATCATAGCCAGCAAACACCTCGAGCAGAAACAAGGTTCCCTTACATCCCGTGCTATCATTTCAATAAAGCGATCTAGGATGTTTTGCGCAGCGCTCAAGTTACGATTCATAGTCATGTTCTTACAGTCATTGCTTGAACAATGGAACACACTATGAATACTGACCTTCGCAATTCGTTTTTCTTTAGAAGCAGTTTCTCGATTGAACCTTGTAACATCGAATTCAACGTAGTCCTGATAAAGCTGTTCTTGTACTTGTAAAAAGATTCAACTATTAGTTTCTCCAAGAATCGTCCAAGTTTTGCACAGACCATTTATTGTCAAATCAATCCAAAAGAGCACAGAAGTAACTATTTCTCTCCCATTTCATATTCCCTCACGCCCTACCATCTCTTCCTTAATCGCCTTGGAACATCACTTCGCCGGATACTCTATAAACCCCGATCTATCTCGCAATTCAAACAACAATCTCACGGCCGTCATCACTGACTTCACCAGATGCATCCGAAGGCGTTGGTGTTCCCACCCAAGATTCGAATAATTCAACTTCCTCCGGTCCGAACACCACATAAGGTGCTGACCCCATTTGCATTAACTTCTTGTTCGCAAGTCGCAACTGTTCTTTGGTGTGACGATTACTTGACAAAAAGAACGGTCACGGTATGCAAATACAATAGCGAATAGAAGCACACTTACAATATCACTGCTTCTATCTTCTTCCGATGAGCCTTAAAGAAGCGCGATTGCCACTGTCTAAGTCGAGTGTGGAGGAGGTCGTTGTCCGCTGAGGATGCATGAATCTCTGGCAACTCAGCAAGGAGGGTCTTTTCCGCTTCCTTCAGCTCCATCACAGCATCATTGTACCCCTTGCGAAGCAAAGGCCAGTTGGTGCAATCCCCATTCTGCATGCTCGTCAAAAGAATCTGATTTTTTTTCTGAAGATTCTCGTTCTCCCGAGTCTTAGCCTCCAGCAGTTGAGCTTGGGTTTCCGACAGTTCCCATAAACGTGCGTTTTCTTGCTGAAGGTCCAGAAGCTGGGGATCAACATTCAATCGCTGTTGGAGAAGACGCATAACTTCATCCACTATGGGTTCTGCTCTTGAGACTTTATGTTCCTCTTCCGGCTGGCCTTCAGTGTTGACGGCGGTTGTTAACGTAGAGACTTGGTTGCGGACATGGGTCCCAGGGCGAATCCGGTCATGTTCAGAAAGCGGTAGAGACTGTAACTGGTCACGGGTATTATTATCGAGACGATCTGAGGTAAAATTCGGATGGTGAGCATAAAGTATGAACACCGAACATAGAGCGATGATGAAACCCCGAAAAAACGGGGTTTCAACGCTTCCTATCCTAATGTTCGCGAGAACACGGACAGATAAGCGCACACACAGGCTACAATTTATGACACTAGACGAACGCTTCGAAACGTGATATAAATTTCACAGTTTGATACGAATTACCATCCGCAGTCAACGCGTCACAAGCGAATGCACAGGGCTCCACAATCGAGAGATGAGCAATTCACACCGTCACAACGAATTACGACCCCGTTCAACGCCACGTGTGTGTGTCATCGCTGCACTGTTGACGAGCGACATGCGCCCATAGGTTTCCCCATGCAAAGCCACGCACGCACACATCCGCCCAGTCACAGTGCTGGAATATCAAAAGGTCTGGACTCCGTCTCCACCTTCCTTGCTCACCTCGCGGGTTATGGACGCGTCCACGATTATGTTGGATTCGAGAAGAAACTCTTTGTTCATCTGATACAGATGCACCCTTGCCTGGCCGCTCTTTCTTTTCGAGTTTTTTACTGCAAATAAAACAGGATGGTTAGCGAAAAGTATAAACACTACGTCTCCGCCTTCCTTACTCACCTTTTTTTTGCTATTACCTGTGGAACCTCCGGTATACTCTTGGACGACGAACCAGGATCAACAGATCTGTCCCGCTTCTTCGACTGTTTCTATAAAGACAAAGGTACTCTATAAAAACAGTTGAAAAAGCGGGGAAAGAGGTACCGCGACATCTGTTCCCGCGCACAGCGAACAATGTGTAACCTTCCGGTAGGAGACACGTACATCTGGACTATCCGACGAATTTCCGTCCATATTCGATTGAGGAAAGAGTAGAAGTTCGGTGGGAGGGTAGTGTAGCCTGTTTGGGTGACATAGAGCGGAATCAACACAGGCATCGAAAGAAACCCAGGAAAACATCAAGTAGGTCCAAAGAAGGCTCTCCAGAGCGATGTCGGCGTGTTTGGACCTCCGATTCCGTCGATGTTGATTATGCCGACCGAGTCGGTTGCGTGACCGACGACACGAGGGGCTCGCTCCCCCTGCCCAGATACTGGGTGGTCGATGCTGTATTCATTTTTTGCGTATGCTTCCGGATGGATTGTTGGAGCACAAGAGAGGCCACGGGACGTTTGGATGTGGAGGGCGTTTTATTTGTCGAATTCTGTGGCGGAGCACTTGTGGGATCTCTCGTGGCTGTTTCAAACCACGTAACCTGGAACCCCAAAGCTACACCTCCTTCAATGGATTGTAAACGACTTGACTTTACACAAATGTGCGTGGTGCCCCGTGAAAACTCGGAAATCTAGTTCTGCCTGTAGAAATTTATGGAAGACCCTATCGTTAGCAACATCACAGGAACGATCATAAGCCAACCTACAACGGTACTTTGCGTGACCTCCTTGTATGAGATATCTGTGGGGTCATTCGGGTTGTACTCGATGTCGATTTTTGCTTCTGCTTTGAATGCGCCCTTAATTTTTCCCTTGTATGACTTCCCTGCAACCTCATAGACCACATCGCTGCAGCATATGACACTTTTGCTGCCATATCTACCTGTTTGCTCCGCGACACACTGACTTTCTCCTCTGTAACAGCGGGCGTTGTCTCCGTATGGGGTGTCTTCGCCGTGATCAAGTATATCGCGAAGGAAAGTGCCAGTGCTCCAAAGCACAACACCACAACAAGTCCCCACTTCATCTCTTTCTTACATACACAAAAGAAACTGAAAATAAAAACCACGTGAGTACAAAACATCCTAGATCGCTGTGAATCTGGTTTTTGGTTGGGTTCACATTGGACTGCTGGGGTCCGAATTGGATTGGCTAGGTGCCATTGCAATTTTTCAGTGGTTTGTGTTCGTTTTTGTGATCTGATCTGATTTGATCCTAGTGGATCCGGTTATTTGTGTTTTGCATCATTGATCACAGATCACGGATCACATCTCATCACGACTGCGATTGTAGAAACCACCTTTTTTGTGAGTCAATTGTACTGCAACAATGCTTGCCGCAACTTTGTCTAACTGCATTCTACTTGTAGATGCCTTCCGCAAATTCAATTGGTGGTATCGCTGTCGGCTCTTTGCTGATGATTACAACACTCGTTTTGGACATTGTCAGCATCAATCAAGTGAACGCATTTCCTAAACCATGGGATGATACTCTAGTCAAGAAGAACCATTTTGCATGGATATCAATCTACATGATCATTTTATTGGCTGCAGTTGGAGTGATGTTCGTTGTCATGTGTTGTGGATTGTTCACAATATTAAGGAAATGCGATCTTGAAAGTGTAGATGCAGATGAAAAAAACGAATGTGACTGGGGGTGGTTTTGGGGGTTCGGTTTCGGTGTGTTCTTGTTTCTCGTGTGGTGTGGTCTTGGGTTGGCAAGCATGGTGTACTCGGTGAAATCGATACTGCTGTTGTAAAATAGAACAAGTGTACATTTGAGTCAAAAAGTGTGATGAATATCAGAATGAAATTATAGAATTGGCGATGTAATCGTAAAACACATTGATAATGAATAGATCACGTTTGCAACAAAGTAGATTCTTATCCTGGAAGGCAATGTGGAATCCAAAGGACAAAAAAGCCGTGGATGAAGCTCACAAACGTCTTAATGAAACTGAAAACCGGTTGCAAAGGTATTTGACAAGCAGGAATCGAAGATACTTATCTGACGCACAATCCTTCTTCCAACAGGCAAAAGGGATTGCAGCTCAGTACCCAAAAGACAAAGAACTCCAAGAAAGGATTAATGAACTGGAGAAAACTTTTCGTACTGTTGATGAAATTGATCTGGAACCACGACGTTCGTCACCAGACCGAACGGAATCTCCCGGACAACTAGGTTACAAGAACCAGCGACCGTCATCAAAAACAATGAGACGTTCTATATCTCCCGGACGATCACGTTATGAGAACCGGCGACCGTCATCAACAAAAAAGAGACGTTCGACATCTCCCGGACAACTGTCACCGTCCCGAATAGATCAGGTCACGGATCACAGATTGTATTCTCCAAAAATTGTCAAACTTTCAGCTGTCACAGCTCTTCGAAAAAAACGCAATTCCAACACTTTTCAAAAATCAGATCACAGATCATAGATCACACTTGTGATCTCAAAAATGTCTCTAGAATTGTTTTCAACTACTTTTCCGTGTGCCACCCTTTTTTTGTTCCAACTTGATAAAGCCCGTGGAATATCAATTTCGGGATCGGAACCAAAACAAACACCCACCATCAAAAAGTTCCGGATTGCAATTTTCGGATCAGTCCGTTGATCCTCCGCAATCGCAGTACTCGCCGCTCTGAGATTGTTCCTCGGATCTTATCCCCAGTCGACAGTTTCACTGCAATTCCTTCTCCCCCACTCGATCTGAGTGATCCTCACTGTAGACCAACTTCACATGGTTGCCTTCATCACTCTACCGCTTGAAGTCCTGATGCATATCACTTCGTACTTGACTCCCAGAAGCTTGCAAGCTGTCATACCATGTCTCCCTCCCTTCATACGAATTCATCTTGACAAACTATGGCGTCGACATTTCCGCCATGTCGACACATACATACGCCGCGGGCCTTCGAGTCCACTCATTTATGTATCACCTCCTTCGGCAGCTCACGAAAATACGTACTTTGGCTACTTCCCACAACCCCGCCATCCTCTCAAACTCGAGTTTGATACAACACTCAACAAAATAGAGCCCCCTAATAACCTGGCGCACTGCCAACCCGCGAGGGTGAATATATCTACGGATCACTCAATTGTGATTGGATTCAGGGCGTTGGTGGAGAAACTTTCTATGCGACACGAATTCTCTACTGGCCATTTATTGATCTGAGACGACCTCAGGAAGATTGCCTGGCACCTAAATATGACACAGGCCTCGTTTTGTCGAGACGTGGTGATCCCAACTGGATTGGCGTTGAAGCCAAATTTAGACATGATTTACCGCGTTCAGCAGTTGACGCGCGATACGAAGGAATTGGATGAACGACCCATTGTAACATGCCTCGTGGAATGCTCTTTGCAGAGTTTGAAGAGTTCCAATTATTTCATCGATAAGAAATATGTTCTGGTGGCAAGATTAATAGATTTTAAAATAATCAGTCAGTATCTATGTCACCTTGAACACTGAAAATCTCTGACACTTTCAATAACATCTCTGATCTCTGATCTCTGATCACAAATGTGATCTCAGAAAATGTGCCTCTGTTATTTGGACTATCTAGTAAAGTACTTCGAGTACATATATTATACAGTTCAAAATCTCATTTTAGGTGAGCCTGTTAATTTATCTCCCCGACCACAGAGCACCGCCTCAAGATCGCTCCTGTGCCTCTCCCGGTTTCTCCCGATCACCTTTTCGCCTCAAAAAAACCCTATATAGACCCCGTTTCCTCCTCCTTCTCACATTCTCCTTCTCTACCCTTCTTCTCAGTAAGTCCCATTCTCCCCCTCCCTTTTCCCTCCTTTCTCATCTTTCCTCCACAGTGCCCACTCTTTCCCCTGAATGCTGGTTCAGAGTCGCCAGGTTTCTACCTTACCACGTCAGAGTGCTCTTGCCAATCTCCCGTTCCTCCTATCGCGCCTTCCTCGCCGAACTCTACCCCGGTGAACTCGAAATCGCTAAACTCTCTCTCCCTTTCCTCGGGTACGGTTTCAGAAGTTTACGCTACTTAGCCTCCACCCTGTCGATCGCTTCCCCGATCCTCTCTTCACAAAAATCTGGAAATACATCTGCTTCGCCGAATCAATCCCTCGTCGCAATCAAATCGCAGGCTCGCTTCCTTCCCACAATCAATCAACTCCTCTCCTCGAATCGTTCCGGCGCTCTCGATCACGTCTTCTCAAATATCTTCGCCCCTGTCAGATATTTGGACTTCGTCGTTCAAAGCCGCTCTGCTTTCAATCAAGGCTTCCTCGATGATGATTTCAACTACCTCGTCTCCTTCATTGCTGGAAGCCTCCTCTCCGGCCGCGGAATCCGCGGCGCCTCCTTCGATTCTGCTCCTTTCTTAACATCTGCTCGCATACGTCCAGAGACTGCTGTCCTCCTAGAATCAATTTACTCCAACGTCTACTGTCACCCAATGGCTGACGACGACATCACTTTAGATCTTACCTCCAATTAGCAAATCTCTCCTCTTCGGTCTCTGTCGTTATCAAAATATCTACTCATTATCTTTACTCTGTACTGTGTAACACAACACCCTGAATAGTTGGACCAACATGATGTCACATTGGCTCTGCGACTTCAACAATACCTGTGTCACATAACTTGTTGGAAGAAGAGTGACGAACAGGCAGATGCCACGGAGGAAACCAGCGGATGGAGACTATCACCGCCCATCATGATCCGCCAAATACAATCTCCAGCGACCTCGATACCCTCAGGACTGTCGATGCCGCGTCAGCTGCACCACACGAACCGAACCCCAACCCATCCCCGATCGCATCGCGGCGGGCATTCTCGGAGCCCGTTATCGGGGAGGACGTCGAGCGAGTGGCGCTGGCTCTGGACACAAGCAGGTCTCTCGTCGCGCCGGCGATCGCGAGTCGCATTCCAGTGGCGAGACGTGTGCTGACCACGGACTGGAAGCAGCTGGGGAAGCGCGCAGCCGTGATTGGTAAGCCAATCTTGTTTGTGGAGTGGTTTGAATGTGTATGTGAAGCTCACGGATCGACAGGTTGTGTCAACGAAGGCGGTGGACTTCATTGCGACTTTGCGAACCCGGATCAGTACATGATCCCACTCCAGGACCAATGGCTTGAATGCGCGGACCCAAAGCATCGGGACCGTAATACAACCTACTACCGTCTCTTTCCTCTTCATCGCGTGACGTTCATCCCCGACCTGAACAGGACCAAACCTCCGTTTCTACCACGACCACTGGATGACACTTCCCCACACATCCACCCGCTCGCAGAGATTTTTGGCTTTGGCTGGACGAAGGGGAGGGAAAGGACGTGTCGCTGGAGGAGTGCCCGCGGGTGCAGCTCGAAACTTAAACGGTGCGGTACCTCGAGGAAGGTGAGTTGCGCTGTGCGCCACTTGCATCACTGCCTGAGGCGGTGTCTCAATATGCAATCGAAAGGTCGTGGTGGACCACAACGGACTGGTCCGATGGCGCACGACACGAGAACCCATCGACACGACCCTTGCCTCTCTGCACACGAACGCCGACGTGCTCGAGTACCTACACTCACGCCCGAACCCGATCGCGGAGGAGCTTGAATCTACTGCGACAGAACTGAGCGAAGAGCGGTCCCGACCGTCGCTTGACGTTCTCCCAACTGCTTCACAGGCATTGTCTGGCCATCACGCACGGCATCACTCTGCGGACGGCGTCCAGAGCACGCGGTTGACGAAGACGCTGAGGAAGGTGGTGGACGCGTTTGTGGCGGCGTCGAGGCAGAGGAGTTCGCGGCGGGAGGGAGCTGGCAAGATGGACCCGCCAAGGGAGGCATCAACCTTGGCAGTGCCGAGTGCCGAAATACGACTGCTATCACCTGGTGCGGGTGACATTTTCTCGAAGCAACGACGGCTTTCGGCGACGGTTCTGGTCGAGAGACTGGCCACAACAGACCCTGTACAGCTGAAGAGACGTAATTCGTCCAGGAAGTCGTTTGCTAAGGATGTGGAAGATACTGGAGTGGCAACTGAAGCTAGTCTGTTGGTTGCAGCGAAGCAGAAACTTCCCGACAGTGCCATCATCGGCGAACGTCCCGGCGTCATTGTTTCGCCACCAACCGACGCCATCCCTCCTTTACCAACACCCCACGCGACCCCTAATTCGCCTAATCCACCATCCACCCACGCTCAACTTCCCACTGTACACCTAGTTCCATCAACGCATGAACTGGCTCACCTGAACGGTGCAGCAGCCTTGCCGATAGCAGAGCCGGGTCAACTCGAGATTCCACCAACCCCAGAGCATAGCACTACGGCACGCCCCCAGTATGGGCGACGACTCGGTGCGACGCCAGATGAAAATGTCGAAGCTGGAGCGGAAACAGCACAAGACGCCTTGGATGTACGTGATCGAGTGAGTACTCGTCTGCATAGACTCGAAGTTTGTGGTTGTTTTGAAGTTGTTGTGTTTGTATTACCGAGAACCGAATTTTCATTGCGATGAAGGAAAAGGGGGTGAGCTTCTGAACATCTTTTTCGATACCAAGTTAAGATGAGGTGATTAATTCCGTCCTTCGTGCGTGCAGGCGTACCATCATTCGAGTCTTGCCCAAGGCGGTGCGGTTCGAGCTGCGGGTGGTCTCGTCATTGAGCAGGGTCGGCTGAAATTAAGCGCAAGTAGAAATTATGCCGACACTAATTTCGAACGCACCATTCACCATCCATGCATTTCGAAAAGAAAATCACCCCACTGTCAGGCCACTACCGACCTGCTCCGGCTGCGTTCGAGCTTGCAATCGCGTACTTGAAAGGACTTGGTGTAAATATGGAGTCTGTAGATATTGTTAATCCCTTTGGATGTGCACGAGTAGATGTTTTGTATTGCATGATTCCAATACACTTTGGTTAGTTTTGCCCATATTTGGAAACTCAACCACACGCACCACAATGACCACCACGCCCGAATCCGCTGCCAACTCCGCTGCCATGCGTGCCCTGTCTCCTGCAGAGAAGTGCTTCTCCATCCCCGAACTCCTGGAGCACATCCTGTCCTTCTTGGCCGACGTCACAATGCCCGTCGGACGCTACGCCCGCGTGTCGTGAGCATCGCAATCGCACTAAGGTCACGTCTGTTCTAACGCTCGCTTTCCCTTCCATCGCGCTGCAAATCTACCCAGGAAAGCGTGGTATGGCCCCGTTGTGCGGAGGAACTTTCGCTGCATCCAAATCGGGAACATCAAAGACACGAAATACGCCCCGCCTCGCATACTGCGCCGCTATCGTGCCCTCAGGCAAGAAAGCAGAGAAATCGTGCGACCCGTTGCCGTCGTCATTGGGCCCAACTGCATCAGCAAACTTCACTCGTTCGAAGCGGCCCAAATGGTCCGGAGCTTCGCGGACTCTGTGCAGTATCTGTCTTACAATTCCACTTATGCTCAGTTGTTGGACTGGATCCCGGTCATCGAGGAGTCATGTAGTGCTCATCTCCGTTCACTCACCCTGGATAGGTTGAGGGACGCTGACTTGGCGCACGTGGACGCTATTTTGCAGAAATCACCCAACCTGATTTCCCTCACCATTGTGGGTGTGGGGGGATCTCTGTTGCTTCCTAGCCTGGAGGTCGTACAGGGGTCGCTCCGGTACTTGAAACTCCAACGGAGACCCAGCGCACAGCCCTTCACAGCCGCATTATATAAGTCTCTAACCTCGCTACAGAACCTCCGAACACTTATCATCAACGACGATACTGATAGCGTCGAGTGGCCCCTGAAGTTGACATATGTGGCCGAGACGGTGCAGCACTGCAGCGACATTGAGGAGCTGCATTTCAACGGGTTCGGACTTCCGGTTGAGCTAGGAATCGATCCCATCTTTCTTGACGCACGGTGCACCCAACTCAAACATCTCGACATTTCGGGCTCCCTCTGGACCTCATTCTCCATCGAATTCATTCGTCACCTGGGAAGGTGCTGCCCTCATCTGGAAGCCCTCACACTCCAACACATCGATATTCGAGATATGAACGTTGTCATTCACTTTCTTCTCGAACTGAGTCCACACCTCAGACGACTGGATGTCCGGAGCAATGCCCTCGACGAATCAGACACTGCAGACGCGGGCAGACTCGTTCGATGGATCCTGACAGATCTTTGTCCAGTGGACTTTTTGTGCAATTGGCGGATAAGGGAGGCGCTTGGGATAATGAAGTGTCGTTGCTGTGGGCGGTACATCTGTCAAAACGCTGTACGAGGCTGTGCGTTCTGCGGCGGCGAATCACACGACAACATAGATGACTTGAAGGGCCGATCTGGGAAGTTCTTGCCTGAACCGTGCAGGCTCTCGAGACGTGACTTTCAGCTGCTCAAACAAATGGTTGATGATGAACTGCAAACTATCGAAGAGTGAATGCGCCCATTGCATTTGGACGGACAAGTTTACACACACTAGTATCTAACGCTACGTGTACTTTATTCAAAAAATGCGCGAATATTTCCAGAATGTCCCTCGCGTATCATAAAGGATCTGTCGGGCGAAACCTCGCGATCGCACCATTTCGACCCCCCCCCCCCCCCCATCACACGTCCACCCACACACCGCAATGTCCTCCGCAGTTCCCGGTGCGTCTTTCCTCCCCTCCCTACCTTGCTGCGCCATGTCTCACCCAACGTGTCGTTGGAATGGGCAATGAAATGTTGCAGAACTCGGACAGGCAACCCTCGATGCGGCCCCGCAGGACCTCAACGTGGACGTCGTGTCCGGATTCGTCAAGGCAACGATCCCCGGAGCGTGTTTTGCCGTGTGAGTGTGGTCCCGCGAGTGGTTGGGTTTTAAAGGTGAGTCACGATCTGATAACACTGTTCCCTCACTTTTTCGAACCGCGGCGACAGTCCAAATCAAAAAATTCGCAAGCGGACAGAGTTAGAACCGCTGTACCATCTCGCATGCCTTGTTTTGAGCCTCATGGGTTCGTACGGCAAACACCCAGGCAACCCCACATTCAAACTGACCGACGCCCGCGGGACCCAACTCGTGCTCCGGCGCAAACCGCCCAGCGTGCTCGTCTCATCTACGGCGTACCAAATCGACCGGGAGTTCCTCGTGCTGGCCGCGCTGGGACGTGCGGGGCCGAGGAAGCCGTTCCTGTCTCGCGGGTGTACTTCTTGGAGACGGACCGAAGCATTGCCGGGTCGGAGTTTTACGTGATGGAGTTTGTGGAGGGTGATCTTTACGGATCCGAAGTTGGCGGGGATTTCGGAGACGGAGAGGAAGACGAGATGAGTGTTTTGTACGTTTTTTAGTACCGGCGAGGTAGCTTTTGACGTCATTTGTCTTAAAGCTACTGCCGTTGGGATCGCAATTGGCGCTTTTGTAGTTTCATCTCCATAGTGAGGGGTCTGGCCAAGCTTCATAAAGTCGACCCACACAACGTCTGACTCGCTGGGCAAAAGGTGAGTGAATTGGCAATTCTCGAGAGTCGAGTGGGCCTTTTGGTCAGCACTTCGAGCTTATAACCGCTTTCTTCCTCTTTCTCAACTTTGTCCTAGGGATTCCACAAAATCGGTAAGTCCTCCCACCTCTCACCGTCTTCCCGGTACTCCACCATTACTTCCGCTCCAACCACGAATATCCCCACATAGGAAACTTCTACCCCCGCCAACTAGCGACCTGGCGCGGCGTCCACACCGCACAAAAGGTGATCAAGTACCCCAACGGCTGCCCCGTCCCGCAGATCGACCGGTTCGAGGACATGGCGTGGCTGCAGCGCAAAATGATTGTTTTAAGGGGTGAGGCGGAGACACTTTCGTTGATTCGCTTTCCTCTACAAAATTGCAATACCTCATATCTCAGGGGAGCTTCCACTATCGGCCGTGAATTCCATTATCGGTTGACCTTGATAAGACAAACACTAACTCACCAATCTCTTCCCCGGACTCAACGCCTACCTTCCCCCCCATCAGACCCCCTCGCCGACCTTGCTTTCATTCTCGGCCCCTTCTTCATCCACCCAATCCGCGGTCAAGCCCCCTCGCCCGACTGCCCTTTAATTGCATGGTCGCAATTCCCAAGGCACGACCCCATCGCGTACATGCGGGCGTACTGCGAGGCAGCGGGATGGAGCTTCGAGAAGACATGGGCAGAGTGGGAGTACGTGATGACGTTCCAGCGACTAAAAGGAGCTGTGATCGCGCATGGGATTGCGTTACGGGGGGCGACAGGAGCGGTGAGTGGTGCACATAGGTTTTGAAGGGGGCCGGATGGTTGAATTCGTTCTTACGTGAAATTTCTGTGTACAAGGGCGTCGTCCACGTTCGCACAGGTGTTTGCGGACTCAGTGCCTGGAATTGTTCGAGAGGCCCTAGAGTATGTCGACGGAGGAGACCTGGCAACCAAGGGCAAGCTGTAGATTGTATGCGTAGACGATGATGATAATTTAATGATGCGCGACTAATGCAGATGTTGAATGTATCAGTGGTAGAGAGAAGAGCTCAATGGCCGGGAAGTCACCCAACAATTTTGCTTTCTCATTCCCTCTTTTGCATATTTCCTAATTATGACAAAAATCTATTCCGAAGTTCATAAAAATCAAAAACTCTTCCAGTACGGTATCGTGACGTAATTGGCGGTGCACTTGATCTGTTACACGGTCTCCGCCAGAACGTGCGTCTCCTCGCTATCCGACTTGGTGAAGGCGGGATCCTCTTTGTCGTGAATGTGCTCTTTCGGGACCCCAATTTCCCTGGGACGGCGCCCGGCTTTCACATCTTCGATAAGTTCTTTCCACTCCTGGGGGGATCGCGTCAGCTGGTAAAGAACCACGATGACGATTGTCGCGGCGCCTGTGGAGATTGTGAAAAAGCAACAACGCATGTGTTACAAATCGAGAAGTGCCCGACGGAGTTGGAAAGTCACTTACCAACGTTGGAGAATTGAATCACTCCGAAGGCAATCGTGATGTTGGAAATAGCCATGCCGAGGCACAGAATAAGAGCAGTCCTAGAAAAAGCTTACGTTGAAACAGACATCTTTGCGGATCATTGCAATTATATCTCACCCCACTGAAAGCAAGTTCCGTTGTTTTGTGAAGTCCACCTGTCCTTCGACCCAAATCCTACCCCCGAGAGCGGCAATAAGACCGAAGAGCACCATCTCGATCCCACCAATCACGGGCTGTGGGCTACAATGTACCGGCACCCGTAAACACTTGATCAGCGTCCGCGAAAAAAAAAACTGTTACTGAGAGCCACGTGAGCTCACATGGTTGAAACCAGCGCTCCAAGTTTCGGAACGAAAGCCAAAATTATGGCAACAAGAGCAGCGAATGGGAATATTATGGTGGAGTAAACCCGCGTGGCCCTTTTCGACATCGTGGTGTCATCAGATGTTGATGTGCCAGTTCACGACGCTTGATACCAACCCCATCGTTCCCATGTTCTCCGCATATGTCGTAACCCCCTATGCACGGCACGTTATGAGCGGTGTTGCAAACGGTGAACAAGACATTTGTCACTTTGATGAACTCACGCAAGATCCACCAGCTGCGGCTATCGTGCACGCAAGAGCGTCTCCAAGCAAGGACCTTCCAATGTATGGGTCGAGATTCTGCCCTGTCATAGCTCCAATAGCCTAGAAGCGGGTGGTGGTGGGGACATCAAGTTTGAATAAATTTTAAGAGTAATAAAACGTCGTCCGGAGCAAATAACACTAACCTTGATATGCCCGAGGTTCTCGGCAATGAGAACGATCACAGCTGGAAACATGGTGGCGATAGCGCTTCCAGAATATGTCGGGGTTATCAGTGTTGGAGCACCGCCCCAGGCAGCGTTCACGAGGTTGGTGAAGTCTACGGGCCACCATAACCTGCAGTTTTGTGTCCGAAAAAAACGGTTTCGAGATTTTGATATTCACCGATTGGCTGGACGTCTCCTCCAGCTTTCCAGACGATGACGTATCTTTATTCGATGAGGAGCAGGAGTGAGCAAACACACACATTGCACGTTGAGGACAAAGCGACAACCCACAGAACGTAGCCAAATATAACACCAAGCAGGATCGGCAAGCGCTTGGAGATGTTGGTTCCCCAGATGGACGCCAACAATGTGAAGAGCACCACTGCAGCTGCCTGCTCACGATTCACATATCAGTAAGTCTTTGCGCCGAAAAGGTACAAGAGCCACGCACGATCCAAGGGCTTGCCCCTCCGCTGTTACAGTCGTTGGCAGCTGAGCCGGCGAGCGCAAGCCCAATGGCAAGGACGATCCCGCCTGTGCAGGCTGGCTGGAGTGGGGGAAGAGTGGGGTGAGATGGGCGGTGTGGGGGGAGAAAGAGAGTGGATAATTTACGGGGAGGAGGAATTCGATCCATGTGTGGCCGGCGATGATGACTGGTGAAGACGGACATCGACGTTATTCAAGCAGATTGCGGATGTGTCAAGCAAGCAACTTCAGAACTTACCGACCAGACTGATGACTATGTAGCTGGATGGCATCCAAGGTATGAGCGCACGGGCTCACTTTGGCAGAACAAGGGAAGGGCTGAGTCTCTTACATCACACCCATGACAACTATGCCACCCAAGGCGGGCGCACTTCGGAATATCGAATCGTCAGAGTACAATCAAGTCATTGCGACATAAAGTGAAACCTTACATGTTCGGGTTAAGTCCAGAGCCGGCGGCTTGAGTAGATTCATTGTGTGTGAGACACGTCAACATAGACGGGATTTCGGACGTTTTTTCTCACTGTATGGTGAAATTGCGAATACCTGGCACGTGAAAGAACTATGATCAGATACGTCGGGAGCGCCCGCGGAAGTGAAACATTCTCACCGGTCCGAGAAAAGCGAAGGACGAGCCAAGGTACGACGGAACGCGTCCTCCGGTAACCTAGTAAATGGCTTGCTACAATTTCCTCCACGACACGTGTATCTGGGTGAGGACGCACCAGGAAAAATACGAGGGTGCCGATCCCGGAGAACAGGAGCGCGGTGTTTGTGGATAAACCGAGCAACAGAGGGACCAAGACCGTTCCTCCGAACCTTAAAGTGAGGCGTCGTTGACATGTAGCTTAAAGTGAGACCGACTGAGAGTGCTTACATGGCTAAAAAGTGCTGGCATGCTGGTAGTTCCACAGTGGCGCCCCCAGTCAATATCTTGACACAAACAGAAGCTTTTGCGCGAAAACAGGCCACGCACCTAGTAGGGCTATCTCATAGGGCTTGGGGTACTCGTCAGGAGCGACGATTGCGCCTTTTCGTCCAGCGATCAGCGTCGATCAGACATCTTGGCAACGCGGAGAGTAACAGCGAATTCGCACCCGGAATGTAGTTTGGCTTGTACTTGGGGAAGTACGACTTGGCGAATACGACCGGATCGATGCCCATCCTTGGTTGCGGAGAGGAGAGTGGAGAGTGTGGCTTGGGTGTTGAGTGTGGGGTGGCTCCTTCTATCAAGCTGGGAGGCACCATGGGCACAAATATGATCGGCGGGCCGGTGCCTCCGATAACTAGAGACATAAAGCAGTGGGAAGCGAGCGGCGGGAATGTTGCAAAATGTAGTGGTAGGTTGGTCTTGTGGGCATAAGCGCAGGTTATTCCACTGACTTGTGGTGTCATGATGGAGTTTATGCGTGCAGCTGAGAATCAGGACTTCACTATATTGGTCTATCAACAAGTAATTATGGCTGTTTCATGGAGGGGAACCTTCACATCTTTAGTCGGAAGAACTGCGGCTAAAATTGCGACACCCACGTGCCAAAAAAGAAACATCTCCCCCGTCCCTTCCTCTTCCTCCACACTTCCCTCTCCCTACCCCACCTCCAATCAGCCCACCTCTGCAATCCCTCGATGGATTCCGTCATCACGTCGTCAGACCCCGAGCATCCAGCGAATCTCATTCCAGAGCTTTGTCGCCAGTTTTATCACTTGGGATGGGTCACGGGCACGGGTGGTGGTATGTCCATCAAGGACAAGGAAAATGACTTGATATACATAGCACCGAGTGGGGTGCAGAAGGAGAGAATGAAGGTGAGGGGAGTCTGCGAGGTCTAGAGTGCGAAGCACGGAAGACCGAACTGTCCGAGCGCAGCGAGGACTCCGAGGCCTAAGCGCCCGTGAGGCGGTGACCGAGGAGTCCGCCGGAGGCGAGTGATCCGTGAAGCGGACTGTTCCCGCGAGGCATGAGCGCGTTAGCGCTGACCGAGGCTATATGCCGGAGGCGAGTGATCCTTGCGCGAAGCGCGAATGTCAGTTGACACTCGCGGAGCGAGTATTGGACCGAGAAATCCGCCGGAGGCGAGCGAATTACACCGCTGAGTGGAATACCCTCGCAGAGCGAAGAATGTACCACGCAGAGCGTGAATAGACACCGAGGAATCTGCCGGAGGCGATTGATACAACTGGGACAGGAGTAAAGTTATAGGGATGAGGCTAACACCACTGTCCACCCACTTTTCCAAAGCCCGAAGACCTCTACGTCGTCACCCCCACGCGCGAAGTGGTTCGGGCGCCCCCACCCGCACGCAAACTCAAGCCCTCCCAATGCACACCGCTTTTCTTCAACTCGTACATTCTCGCAAACGCCGGCGCGTGCGTGCACACCCACTCGCAGGCCGCCGTCATGGTCACGCTGCTCTATAGTGACGTGTTTCGGATAACGCACCAGGAAATGATCAAGGGCATCCGCCGTGGCTCGACTGGTACTGCCCTGCGATACTATGATACCCTCGAGGTGCCCATTATTGAGAACACGGCCGAGGAGGAGGACCTCCGCGACCGTATGGCAGAGGCCATGAAGCGGTACCCTGAGTCTTGCGCTGTGCTTGTGCGCAGACATGGCGTGTATGTCTGGGGTGATTCCTGGGAGAAAGGTGAGTAGGAACTGGGAAAGGGGGCCGATAGGGGGTGCAAGGGGCCGGGTATCGATCCGAGAGTTTCAAATATTGACATGCCAAACCTCCGTCCGCCCCGCTCACACAGCCAAAGCCATGACCGAATGCTACGACTACCTCTTCGAGATCACAGTCAAGATGCGTCAGATGGGACTCGACCCGGCGCATGTCCCCGAGGATTCCGAGTACAGGCATCTGACAGCGGCTGCGGCAGGTGCAGGTGCAGGTGCAGGTGCTGTGTCGTCCGTCGCCGGTACAAATGGGCATAAATGAGTGCGAGGGCGGGTGGAATTCTGGGGTCGGAGGAGGAGGCGGAGGGACGTGCGGCGTTGGGTCTTTCAGGGGACGAAGAGGGGACCGGCGTTCAGCGTACAGGGCACTCTCGATTTCATTCGGATCCTTGTTTGCCTCGCGAGTCGGCGCACAAATTTTTTCGTAGAGTATGAAGTGGGAGAAGACTCAGTTCTCCTCCAGAGTAATGATAAACTTCAATATATTCAAAGCATGTATGGCATCTATGGCAAATAAAATAACGTCCCAAAATCCTACACCAGCCGCAAAGTGATGTTTTCAAGAAAGAAAACCAGTTGCCTTTTCGTCATGCGGTCAATCTCCAACAATGCACGTTCACCACACCATCCCCAACTGGCACGTCCCACCCGCCACCCACCGCCCACTCTTCACACATCAAACAGCACCTCAGCTGCTCTCCGCTCCTCTTCGGCCTTCCGAACCGTGTACTGTAAACACCCGGGTCCAAACCACCGTCAGTACTGCCACCACACCAACAAGCACCCCTCACACACACCGATAACGCACCTCTTTTATATCACACCCGCACGTCGAATGCAGCATGGCGCGCCTCTGCAGCTTGAGCAGCTCCTCGCGCAGCTCCGCCGCCCGTCGGACGAGCTCCACGTTGCGCTTGTTGGCTTCGGCGAAGGACGTTTCAAGGGTCGTGGCGATCACCTTTTTGCGTTGGCGGCAGCGGAGGGCTGGTGGGTGGGTAGGAGGGGAGGTGGAGAGATGGGAGAGGGGGGTAATTTGTGAGATACAGTAACGAGATCATGCACGAGCAAAGGCTTATGCGAAGCAGAAACCAGCGACGCAGTGCGAATGGCTGTTGCTTGCATCCAAAAAGCTACAATACCACACGTGGTACTGCATGCACGACCCAGCACGGCCGTACACATCTTCAGCACAGTTCAGTGCAAGGGAATTATGCTCTGGTTTGGTCGCAACGACGGCTTCTGGCTCGTTGCGGGCGAAGAGCACGACCCTCTTTCATATAGATGGGCCAAAAACGTAGTCTGAGTCCCCGTGTCCGCCCGAAAGAGTTCCATCATCCCGAAGAGGTCAATACCCAGCGCCACATTGTCTTCAGCACGGCTCGCGCACTCCGAAACTTCCGCATCGGGATGACATCGAAGTCATGGCTCCTTGCGGGCAAAGCGCACGCAACCCCTTGCACTACGCAGATGTGCCCAAAATAGTCATATTCCAGAGTGTCCGTTCGGAGGAGAATTTATTCTACCGGCCTCAATCCCGCACGGGTAGGCGCAGCGAAATCCAGCACTCCAGCTCAGATGCCATAGCTCGCGCGACGAAACGCCGAGGTACTGCTTGAGTGGATCTTTCGAGGTCGCTTGGCCCATTGAGAGCGAAAGGTACATGACCTCTTGCACGCCACAGATGTGCCCAAAATGTATCCGATCCGAGTCCTGAGCGTCCGTCCTTCAGAGTTCCGTCGAGAAGTCTCATCTTCGTTTCGGCAACATTCGCGCAAGGGGGGCCCTTACATTTCACTGCTACGAGAGTGCAACCTCTCACTTGCAGCTGCATGTACAAAATTGTCGTATCCGAATGACTTCCTCGTCCCGTCGATGCCTTCCTCCCAGTGCATTTCCACCTCGCCCCAAGTCCCCCCGCCTTCCCCGTTCCACTCACCAGCAATCCTATTCCTCTCCAAAAACTTCTTCCTTTTGGCCTCGGGATCCAACCCCGCGTCGTCGTCATCGTCGTCGCTCGGGGGCGTGTCGTACCGTGCCCTCTTGCGGGAGGTCTTCTTGGGCACATACTTGCGGGGTTTCTTGGCCGCCGAGGTCTGAGCCTTGCTACCGACACCTTTGGCGCCGCCGTCGGAGTCGTCCGAGTTCTGCTCCGAGGTCGCAGGCGATTGGTCCAGGAAATCGTAAGCAACGGCATTGTACGGAGTCTCGGCAATCAGGGTGGCTTCGGTGCGAGCCTCGCGGATCATTCTTTGCGGCTCTGGCGGAGGGGTGACAGATCCTTCGTAGGAGGGTTCTGGTGTGGGCTCTGGTGTCGCTTTGGGTCGCTCGGCAATGTCGACTGAGTTCGAGTCGAAGTTTGCAGCGGCCGAGAACGACTCGTCGAACGGGTTCGAAGTGCCCAGGATCTTGATTGCAGTTACGAAAAGAAGCCATAACGTCAGGCCAGACCCTTCGATGTGTCCTGTCCAGGTCGGGGTGGAAAGATATCGACTACTTACGAAACCAGTGAAACCCCCTCCTGTGACAGCCGGCATGCTGAGTCCCTCATCCTTGATGAATCGAGATGGAGTCGGTAGGTCCGAGGTGATGGCCGTCATCTTTTCGTCGGTGTGAGGGTTCAAAGCCATGGGCCACGGGGACGAGGCAAGGGTGGCCAAGTCCGCGAGTGACGCACGGCTGACACGACTTGACGTGACCTGCGACGTTGGCAATAACAGTTCCGCTTTGTTTGAGTGCATGATTGGTGCTGTTGAGCACTGGAATTTTTTGGAGAGGGTTTTCGCTCCAGTATGGTACCAGAAAAGGCCAGCTCAACGTTATGAGCCCAACTTTCAAAACTTCGAAATTTCGAGAGAGTAAACGATGTGAGTGGGAACAAATGATCGTACATCGTATGGTACTTGAGAGTTTGTGCGTTTGGTGCCCCCCGGTGGATTCCTGCGATGTTCGAGGTTGAGTTCCCTCCGCATCACATCGAGCGTCCTCCGCAGGTGGTTTATCAGCGTCGCACTGCTCTGTCTGACAACTTGTATCCAGATGTTGATTCCGGGACCAAGACTTGATCCAACAATGATTATAAATCACTTGTCGCACTGCGCGATGCATTTATTTCGAGCATTTATTTGCTTAGATGCAGTAACATGCCTTCTCCCTTGTGTACATTTCTAAGTCCTCGTTTTTTGCACCACGATTGAAGGAACTGACTAGTCGACTAGATAAATGCATTATCGTAACCACCGGGCAATGCCAGACAGTGTCCTTGGATGTGCATTTATTATTATAAATTTTAACTCGCGGAATACAGAAAGTAAAAGTCAAACGGATCTGATGTCTCGGTTATGGAGTGGCCACTTTTTCAAAAGTCCATCTCAGCCTTTCCGAGGGACTCGCCCTTCGATTTTTCCAGCACTTCAATCTCCTCGGCTGTGACATGCCGCCTGGGCTCAATGAAGGTTTTCTTGGCGCCGAGGAACCAGATGACGTTGATGAGCAACATCACACCGACGTACACTTTAGTTTGAGAGATGGTGAGAAGACTGGTGAGTGATGGGAATCAACCTCGAAAACTCACTAATAGGGCTGAGGTTCAAGTTCGTGCGAACAATGGGCATACGCTGTTTCCATTCGGTTTAAAGGTTAACCGTTCGTTTAACATCTCCCAATGAGACCTCATCGATTTCAAACTGTAACTCACACGAGGGATCGAAAGTATAACGATCATATAACCGAGCCATGCGGCCGCGACAACATTGATGATTGTGGAGAAGCGGCCAAGGTCTTTCCATAGGTAAAACGAACTTCTTAGATGCTGGAATTGTTTGAAGAGTTCTTGCAATCGTTAACTCATTAATCTTGCTGGGCTTGAAGATGACTCGGGCCCAGATCAGCTTGCAGATTGTTGGGAGAGTGTAACTATTTAAAGTCGAGATTGGATTTCGTGAGTGAACGAACGACTTGAATCCTTTGTTCGACAATAGGAAAGAAGCAAGGTAATACCTACGCAGTGTACATGCCGATGGTATTGAACGCCGAGAAGCCATTCACAGTTTGCGTGCTGCCGAAATTGACAAGAAGAAGGATGGCTATGTGCAAAGTTTCATGTTAATGGAACTTTAGCAATCAGCGAAATGTTTACTGTGCTAACCTGTAGAGAAAAAGTGCAGCCAGACGGTGCGAAGTGGCTGTTTTGTGGTGGGATGGACATAGGCAAACCGTTGGGGAATTGCTGGCCCTACGACGTACGAAGATTTAGCTTTCATAGAAGAGGCTTTCCACAGCGTAACGTAATCACTCACCAGGCGTCTGAGATGTCGAAGCAAGAGAGAAAATTTTGGGGGATCGCGATACGGTACTTGTTGATGAGCTTGGAAAGATGATCGCGACCATCCTCACGTCAAATGCGAAACTCACAAATGGCACGCGACGCTCCATTGTGACCTGTAATGTTCTGGAAAATGAATTGGAATAGTGTCCAGATCGTAAGGAAGGAAGCCATAGATTTGCTCCCGCCGGTACCATACCGTCAAGTGACAACATTAGCACGATGCAAACGCTTGCCTTCACCTGCAAGTAAACACAGACGAGGTCTTCGTTGTACTGGCAATCGAGGATCGCTTCAATGTCGGTGATGACGAAGCCAAGGATCAACAAGAATATCCATCCAATTACGATGGAAAGACTGAAGGAGTAAATGAGAGATTTCGCGGGGGTAGTGTCTGCGTCGACTGTCTCCTCGCTGATGTGAGCTGATGCGTCATATCCTGCAATGAGACGAGGACGTGTGAAGTTTGTCCGCCAAGTGTTCCGCTGGCTAACGTACCCCAGAAGGTCCACATGGGAAGCCTGAACGGATAGTCCCAGAATGTGTATATAAAACAAGTGAGTGCGCGATTTCAAAATTGTCGGCGGCATTGAACTGAACATACAGGAATCCAAGTTGGAAAACGAGCGATGAGTTGTTCCAGCCTGTTTTGTCAACAAAAGTTCCAAATGCAAAAGACGCGGTGGCCTTGGTTGGTGACATCACAAGTAGCGGCACTAACGGAGACCAGTTTGGGATTGCTCTTTTCTAGTTCACTGTCATTTAAAACAGGTGAAAAAAAACTCACCTCCTATGACGATAACACCAGTAGAAATCACCACGAGGGAAAGCCAAGTGAAAACTCGGAGGGATCGTTCTCCCAGGGAGTTCGCAGCACTTCCAATAAAGGCGTATACAACTGTCACTCCGTAGAGCCAACCAAGAGAAGGTACAAAATCTTCGTTGCAGATCGGGACAATAGAGGCGACGATGTTGGCGACCTCTAGCGACGTGGCGGGACTTCCTGCCGGCATTCCGAGAATGTTGCAACAGCCCTTTGGAAGGAGATCGGCGGAACAAATGCAAATTGAGGGATTAGAACATGTGAGCTGTTACATATCGCAAGCTCACCGTTATCCAAGCCATGTACGGACCCCATTCATCTCTGGCGAGCTTGGCTGACCAATAATAGAGTCCCCCCGCAGTGGGATACGTGGAGCAGATTTCTGCCATGGACAAGCATGTAGACATGGAGAAGAAAGCCACGATAAAATGTCGGAATATTCAAGCGCGTATTTGAATCATATCAACAAACATTGACAAAGGGTCGCGGCACCTACCCATCCAACCAGCATAGTTTGTGGTCCTCCGGTTTTAAACTACACGGAAGCGCAAGTAAATCTTAGCGTTGTAAACCGGCTCGTAGAAGACGAGTCATGAGCTTTACCGCGAAAGAGTACAGTGTAGCGATCGATGATATGATTCTTGTCGAGAGAAACGCTTTGAGTGTTCGTAAATGCTTTATGAGGGCGGAATTTCACAATCAAGTACTCACCAATATAGCCCAAGCTTGTGCCTGGTAAAAAAAAAGGTTACTGTGCAGTAAGATACCACGAGGAATCGACATATCTTTAAGACTTGCCGGATTATATGATGGATATGATGGATATGATGGATACGGTGTATATACCGGATATGATGGCCTTGATGCGGGCATGTGCATGCAATTGTATTTGTTTTCGAACCCTCCTCCCACATGTTCGTGTCAAATGAATGACATAAGAGAAATTTGATGGGGTCACAGTCGAAGGAACCTTACGATGTGGGTCGACACCAAATGTTTCTCTGTCCCTGAGTGCACTGTTTTTTGGAACGCCAAGACTCAATACATATATCGAATGAAGGAAGCATCAAGCACTGCTTGCCATCGGACACTCTATCGGATTTCTTGTGACAATTTAGAAGAATCGACTACGAGTTCTCTTTTCGGATGCTTGAATTTGGGCGAGAATGTCGTTCGCGAAAGGGCTCCATATATTGCCGAATATGGCAATAGGGCACAACCGTCAAGCAAACCACCTCACCATAGCCAGAGAAAATGAGCTGCGGCCTCAACCCTGCCGGCACGTTCCATCCTTTTTTGGATGATCTCTGCCTTTCTGACATTGGAGGCTAGGTGACATTATTGATCATTTGATTGCAAACGCCCTGCGCGCCGATTCGGCAGGGTTCTGGGCGGGCGCGACACCGACGGGAAAGAAGACCGTGCCTGCTCGGACAAGGGTCGATATGGGTGAGTTCTTCACTTTTCCATGTACCCTCCACGACTTGATCCCTACTTACATTACTTCCCGCCCATGTCCCAACACCTCCCTCCCACACCGCACCTAGTCTTTTTCTTTGTCCTCATCGGTATACCTGTCCTTCGCATGGCTATCACAGTGGTCACGATTGGTGCGCGGGAGGTTGGGAGGTTGGCCAAAAGTCTCGTGGATGGGATGAAGTGTGCATGGATTACATGCCTCGTGGCCACAGGGCAAAGACCACATGACTTAATTCGTGATCCGTGGAAATATAACTGTTATCGAGAATATTCTTTGCAGCAGCGTCCGAATAATTACAACAATGAAAAATGAACTCTTAATTAATAATTGGGTATTAGGGACCTTGCGCAGAATTTCCTTCAGCTATCTTCACTCATGTAAAAAATAGTTATTCTCCTCCATTAAAGCAGCAGCTTCATCAAGTATACTCTAAACTATTAATTAAAACATATTGGAATTTATCCTCATTCCGAAATTTCTCACCCTGCGTCTTGGCAAATTGTTTGACATCAGTGAAAAGTGCCGAATGATATTTTGCGCAAGGTCCCTATTCAAATATTTCCCTCCGAGCCGTACGTAGTGAAAAACTAATTCCCGGTGGAGATTTTTCCTGTCCCGTGCCTGTTTCCGCTCTCTAGCAATCTTTGAGGGGTCAGCCCGTTCCTTCTTTTGCTAAAATCGCTGCTCAGGATTCAGTGTTTTAAACGGCTCATTTGCTGTACTGTGTAGACATCGTGAACCATCGGGCAGCAACTCTCCATCTGAATCGACTCCCTGACGTCCAATTCTTCGTCCTGCCCTTCCCTCCATTTTTCGGCTCTCCGACACGACATGACTGATCCCCGGAGTTTCGGACGTGTCCAAGTGATATACAGCCAGACGATGTTTCGAAATCCTGGCTTCCATTGAACTTTTACCATGCGCCTTACACACAGTGTTCCAGAGCTTGTTAACGGTCGGCGCTCCTCCCACATGTTTGACTAAAGCTCCGGTGGAGTTTCAGAGCGGAAATCGCACGTGTTATATCACCACAAGACAAAAGAAGTTTTGGATCGTGGTTGCATGCGAGCTCCAGCCAAAACAATGAAAATTTCACAGACGATATCGCGCCGGCTGCGACATATTGGTGGTGTGCTCTGGTCTACTTCAAAGGGCGGTAGATTCTTGTTCTTTGATTCGATCGACAGAAGAAACCTCTTCAGCTTCCGTGAACGTGTCCCAATGCCTCACGAGTGATGATAAACCTCCCCATGGTACACGACCCTGCGCACGAATTTCCAAATATTTGTTGATTGATTCATTTGCTTTCTGAGCAAAAACCTTCGCAAGATTGCTTGGTGACACCAAGTCCTTTGCGACAAGCTCCATCCAGATTCGTGCGCAGAATTCTGCCTTCCACAAGTCCCATTTATAGCTCCAAGGTGCGTCAGGTATGATGCGGGGTAGTTTCTCCGAGTCGAGTTGCAGCTGAATGAGGGATCTTACGGCTTGTTCTTTTGTCTCGTGGGAAGCCATAAACTGAAGCGCACCACTGGTAGAGGAGGGGTTGGACGTCCCCATACAAAGTGTGGAAGGCCTGACGCGAGGTACGCAAGCATCATTACTACATTTGTAGTTGCCCCAATCAACCTGGCGGAGCAGCTCCATTCCTCGCGCAGTGTGCACCATCTCCCTTGCAAAAGCACACCGAGATATGACCCGTTCATCCCATGATGTGAGCTTGTGTTGCCGACGTTTGAAATGCAGTACGACGCCGCCTAGCATGTCGTCTCTGACTGGCAGGTCCCACAACAACATCATGCGGAGTTCTTCGTTTGGTACCTTAAGAGAGAACAGTACTGCAGCTATAGATTCCGGCTTCAGCCTGAACACCTTGATGACTGCTGCAAGGGCACACGCAATTCTGGAGGACAGGCGTGTCGGCGACAAAATGGTTTGGGAGTATCGCATCAAGAGGTAGTTGAATATTTCGACAAGAAGTGAAAATTTTCCGTCAGTACTGTTGCCCACTATTTCGTCGAGCATACAGAATAGGTCCTCATCCGATAATCCCAGAGCGATGGCGATTTCAGTACCATAGTGGCATAGTGTGTTTGTAACGCAAATATGCATATTGCACTTTCATGACAGATTCTCCAATCCGCCATATAACTTCACCACCCAGAGCACCACGATATCTTGCCAAAGGGCGACCGATCGAAACTTCGCGGATCTCCGATTGGGATTGGGGTAATGTCGTCGTTTGGGTTATGAATATCGCTGCCGCCAGCGAAGAAAGGTCCTCGTGGTCCCTCAGATCATGCAAACGCTCGCAGTCTCTGGAAATTCGGCCACTTATACTACGTGCTTCAAAGTCACTTCTGATGATTCCTTCCCTGCAATGGTGAATGTTGGCGGAACGTTATGGGAAGTTATGGAATCTATTTCTTATGTAAGCGATTGAAATGTGCACAGATTGAAAATGGTCCACTGGGATTACAAAAGGTAAATACGAAGAGAAAACTCCTCCACTATGAATTGAACGCATTTATTGGTCACCTCTTACAATTTTTCTCCATCCATTAACCGCCTATCACCAACTTTGCTACCTTCCCCCACAAGCGCCGCAACAATCCTCCTTCCCTCCCTATCCCCGCTCATCCACGCGCCATGAATACTGCTCCAATCCATTTCCGACGTATGCTCGCCTGCGAACCCGACAACACCCGCGACGGGGGTTTGAAATGTGCGGAATGTGCGGTCCTGGGCGGTGCTGAATGAGCCGAGACCGGTGGGGAGGTAGGAGTACGAACAGAGCGAGTAGGGGTCGGTGAACCATTTCGTTATCTGCGGTGGACATATTTGGAGGTCAGTTGTGAATTACAACCGCATCTGACTTGTTCACATGCACAAACACTCACCTTGTAGTCAAAAGGCCTCGGTACGTCTTCCACACCCCTGCCAATTGTCTTCTTCAGTGCGTCAAAGATCATGTTCACAACCGACTCTGGGTGGGCGACCTCTGCTGCTTCCGCCCAAAGCCTGTAGCACAGAACAGCGAGTACAGGAGCGTCGGAGACTTTGCTGATGTCGACGATGTAGAATGGGTAGTGGGGGTATTTCTTGAATGATCCTGGAATCGGTGGGGTTGAAGTCGGTAGTTCGTCAAGAAAGAAAGAACTGAATGCAGTGGTGCTTTTCCCTAGAGCGAGACGGAAATTCATTTCAGGGATGGCAGTATAAATACGACGTCGCAGATAAATCGCGAAAAACCAAACTCACACCACTTCCTCTCAAACCTCAGAACAACCTTATCCAGAAGCCCCGCCCCAAGTCCATCGATTGCTCCAACGACTTTCGGCGGAAGTACCGGATCGAAAAGCGTCTTATGGTGGGCCTTCAGCACTCCAATCGGGACGGTGACGACGACATGGCGAGATTCGAACACCGTTCCGTCGGTGCAGGTGATTCGAACTTTCGGGGGCGAGGATGGATTGGAACTACCGGCAAGCGCGTCGCCGTATTGGATACGAGTGACTGCCTTCTCCAGCAGAATGTTCCGTCCGACGGCGAGGTCGCCATATCGCATCAAGTTTTGGATCACTGTGCCCATGCCATCGGCGGCGATTGCATCCAGTGTGCGTTTTTGGTAGAAGGAGTTCCAGTCAGCGGACACGGACACAGCTGAAGTGGACAGTTTGAAGAGCCTTGTCGGCCAAACCGATGGGAACAACGGACGCACCTTCCGGGTCTCCACCAGACGCGCTTATCGTCGCATGAAACAGGTTCATCAGGACATCTTCCATATCTCGAGCGGCAGACTCTCCACGCCACCACCTGCGCATGCGATTCCCAACGGCAGCGGACTCTGTTCGGTAGAATTCCTCCGCGGAAACGTCCAGAGAGGAATCGTCATGCGAGCTTTGTCGCGCAGAGAGACGAGACTCGATTGCCGTAAAGTTCAGATAATAGCGTGTCATTTCAAAGAGGGAAGTTGGGATGAAAGTCTTTGGGCGATAGTACGCATAACTCTGATCCGTGAATAGCCGTCCCGTATAAAGAGGAGGGTCGCGCGAAACGAGCAAAGGATTGTTGTCGGTGCCATGCACCCAGCTTCCGCCAAGGTCGATTGGAACACCCCAGGAGTCGTCGGTTAATATTCTTGCGATTCAAGGGGGATCAAGGAGTGCCATTTCCGAGTCAGCCATCGCGATGGGCAATTCACGAGCTCAGACGTCTGATCTCACCGCCCTCCTACTCTGTCCCGCGCCTCCAAAACAACAACATCGACACCTGCGGTCTTGAGTCGGACCGCGGCAGCCAGACCCGAGATTCCGGCGCCAATCACGATAACTGTACGCTGCGGAAGATCGGGCATTGGCTTCACTTTTTTGGTGTTGGGAGGGTCAGGGTGGTTGCCTAAGGTATGGTGTTTGGTGCTGGTGCCGGTTTGGCCGTGCCGGGTGGTCAGCAAGTTTCAGCAAAAGCCTGGTGATCGATATAAGCCCACTCAATTAGACGCCAACATGCCGCCGACTCGCCACACTAAGCGCGTGGTTGGACGCCAGGTCTCCAAGGCGCACAGGAGCGACGGACATCCCGCTGCATGCGCAGATCTCACTTTCGATGGATCCCAAGAGGCGGAACTTCTGATTTCGAATCGGGACTCGGAAGTCCAAGAGGACGAAGAAGAATGCTACGTCTGCCTCGAGGCGATGGACAGGGACTCCCGTGCTGCTGTTGGTGAGCCATCGTGACTCGATCAGCGGAACTTTAATGTCCCCAGGGCCCTCTGATGCTTGCCCCAAATCAGACTGCAAGCACGGCGTCCACGAGGAATGTATCAGAGAGATGCTGGGAGCTGGCCATGAGCTGTGCGGCGTGTGCCAACGAGTGAGTAATCTTCAAACTCCAGCCCTTACTAAAGGACGCTAGCATTCCGCCATTCGCTGGTTGCCCATCAGCCCTTCAGCGAATCAAAAATTTCTGAGTTCAGAGAAACTATTTGCTCCCCGAACGATGGAATTGGCGGACAGCGCCAGCAGCCACCATCCTTTCCCCCCTTCGTCCAATCACAACAGCAGCGACTTGTTGCACACCTACAATCCACCCAAATAGTATCTGTAGCTCCAACTCTGCCGCTGGCTGGTACTACCCATATCTCCAGTCCAAGTGTTTGCACCCTCAACTGCAGCTCGTTACCGACTCCTTCAACCCGCCTTCCAGCCTCCACAACCACGAACTCCCGCATACACAGTTCCCGAAGCACACAGGATACTTCTGGAGCAAATGACGGCGGCCTAATTAGACCGCACCAGAGCGCTCGTCCAACAACACCTCCATTCCGCTTCGGTCGCCGTTGCCAGTGCAGAGCAGGCAGTGCACACTCTTAGAAATTTGCTCAGCGGCGCTTCTCATGCTCAGACGCCTCAGCTGCCCTATGGTCTTGCGCAGATGCAGTATGTCAACCCGGCAGCTATGTTTGGACAGGTACGTCCGAGTTGCTGCGTCAGCACGACGTTCCAAAACCAAACCCAGACGCAAATGCCTAACGCTATGAACCACCTGTTCGCTTTTCAGCTTCCGGCTCAGCTTAATCCTCAACTTGCACGTTTGTCTTTCCAAACGCGAAACGCGACCGTGGCACCACCAAGCGCCGTGCCACGCTAGTGGTGCTTTGGACCTTGGACCACTGCCGGAATGAATTCACTGTGGAAGCGATGGAAGCGATGGCGAGACAAGTACACACACAGCACTGATGGACGGCTGGAACACCTTTTGAATAATGTTACACAACGCACGTACTGCTCTTTTTGGGATCAGACTGAAGGATGTTTTTTTGTTGAAATTGAGAAAATAATTACGTTATTACCTTGACTAAGCGTTCTTTCTATCTTTCGAGAGCTCGTTTCCTTTCCTCAGCTTTATAAAACACCACACCACACTCATGCCGAAAGCCCCCCGCCACAAGCGGACATCACGCAGCGGAAGCATCGATAAAACCTCTCCGTATCGGTGGCCGGGCCGTCGTCTCGCCGTTCCGCGCGAAGTCACTCCTGTGGACGAAGAAGATATCCCACCCGCAGAGCCCCAGCCGGAGCAGGAGCAGGAGCAGTCCAGCACGCCCGAGTGCTATGTGTGTCTTGATGATGTGGAGGAGGGGGCAGTGGATGGCGTCGTGCTGAATCCAGGTTCGTGGTCCGCGGTCGTTTGCGAAGGGCGTGACCTGCAACTGTCCTCACCACTCTCTGCTTCGGGCGCGAAGATTGTCGGCATCCAGTCCACGTCAAGTGCGTGAAGGGTATGATTTCCTCTCAGCTGCTTGAGTGTGGAGTGTGTAAGCGGGTGCGTATCGCCGCTCTCTGTCGTTTCTTGCACCACATTTAGTTTCACAACACCCACACCCTACGCCCACATCACGTACAGTCCTTTACGACTCCTTACCTTTTCGTCAACGGTCGCCCACAACTCCCCGAGACGCCCGACCTCGACCTCGACGGCATCAAGGAGGAGATTGAGGTCGCACGAGAAATTCAGGGCCGGGCCGACACGATTGCTCAGGCGCTCACAAACGCGCTCGAAGTGTACCTTAGGGAATCCTTGCCGTGGGGTGGAGATGATGACGATCCTGATGTTGCGGGGGAGTTTGAGTTCAACATGGGTGAGTGCTTCATCCACCGTCGCCGGCCCGCGAGGCGCGAAGAGTGTTCTAATAAGAATAAAAAGGATTCCACGGACGAGCGATGTACCCGCTTGACGACTTCGACGAGGAAGATCCGAATGAGGACGACGTTCGGGAGCAGATTCTCGCAGAGCTTCAGGAACAAGCTGAATTACAGAGAGGTGAGGATCGGAACGCAAACCAATGATCCGGATTGGTTTTTTGACTGAACGTCTTAAGAGGGCCGCGATGCACAACGCCGGCGGCGGAACAGGCTGCGCCGAGAACAGGAAGTACTCGAGGCTACGAGGCGTCTAGCCGAGTTGGACCAGGCCCGACAGCGGCTACGCGAGGATGCGAGACGGCGGGATGAGCAGAGCCGACAGGAAGCGGCTCCCCCAGTGGCGCGACCGGCGGCAGGAGCCGTCGCCCGGAATTATCCGTGGTTTCTACCCTCTCCCACTCAGCCATCGGTTCAAGCCCAAGTGGAACAATTGCGGCAGCGGCAGCAGGAGGACATGAGACGGAGAGATGAGCAGAGCCAACTGCAAGCGGCTCCCCAGGTGGCGCCTCCGGCAGGAGGCATTCCACATAACTATCCATGGTTTCTACCTCCTCCGACCCAACCATATGCTCAGTGGCATTGGGAGCAACTGCCTCCTGCTGCTCCGGTGACTTCTGTCGCGGCTGATCACTGGTATGTTCACTACTAGCTTGGAGGAAAATGAGCGAACCGTGTCATACTGTCATTCTGCACTCTTCGACTAGGACGCCGCCACCTCCCCCGACTCCCATGCCACACGTCGTACCCGTCTCCCCCCTATGGGTTCCCAACGTTCCCGCTCCAACCTGTCCTGCGCTCTCCCATGCTCAAGTGCTCGGTCCTCCACGTGTTCCGACTCCCTGGCCTTACCCTGCAGTAGTTCCGCCATATGCAATGCCGATACCACCGTATCTGGCCCCTCACCCAATTCCTCGTATGCAACATACGTTCGCGGTACCCTCGCCACCTGTTTCTGTGCCTGGCCCGTCGCCTCCGTACCGGGTGGCCGGACTTCCGTACTTTGGATACCCACCACCGTGAACAGATGACTTGACCGGCGTGCTGCGGAGCACGATCAGCTGTAACATAGTTGGTGGCACTGATAAGGTACAAAGAGAATTTGTAACATAAGTAGTGGTCTTTAAACAGAGTATCTTTTTGAAGCCACCACGCTTCCTGACCTTAGCCGCATTGATATTCACGACAAATGAACACCTTTCGTCCTTTCCCAAACTAGCAACGCACATAAAGATTGTGTATAATACAATGTCATTCCGAGCAACGTTCAGTCAGTTCAATGCTTCAAATTTAGCCACCCCCTAGTTGTCAATGCACATTCATCTCACATCACTTGTCCACAATATCCTGTTTCCAAAAGACTTCCGCACCCCACTGCGCTGCAATTCTTACGCCGCACCCCCTTCAACATTCAAAAAGTCCTCCCGGTAAACCACCTTGTGCACCTTCCAATTTGCCTTCTGGCACACTGCGTCACGGTACATGACCGGTCGACATCGAGGACATGTCCTTTTTGGTGCTAAGTTGGTGCACCCAAACGCGGCACACACAGATTCAAGGTCCATTCCCTTTCTGGCCTTCCAAGCTATCCAACTGTTTTGACTATGTATTCCTCCCGCGGTTCCTCAATCCTAAGCGAATTGAGATATTTGGTGAGAGGGAGTCTCGGATTGAACCGAGACCGCAGGAATAACTCGTGCAAGTGGTAAGTTGAGAGATTACTTGAACAATCTTTGTCCAGCACATTTTGCAGGACCAGATCGGCAAGCATTCGGAGGGCCCTGCAAAACTCTCCGTTTGCATTCACAATGTTCGCAAAGTAGGTGGCCGATTCAAAGTTCATCTTGGGTGAAATCAGGCAGGTCACAAGAAAGAGGGAAGTGGCAAGGTCGTTGAACAGACTACGTGGCTCGCCATCGGGACGTGGATTTAACCTGAACTCCAATATCGACATGATAACGAGAGGGGTTTCTTCAATGAATAGGGGGAGTGTCCCAGTGATGACTCGAGAAGGATTTGTCGACACTCTCTAGACTGGTGTGAAACGCTGGCAAAGGGGGAGGACAGCACATACCCTTTAGCTTCGGGCATCCGAAGAATGGTGTGAATAGCGAGGTTCTTGCCGAAAGAACTTGCGAAGAGCAAGTTCAACACCTTCGTGCCACCTCGGTGCCAGAGTTGACAGTCTTGAGTGCCCGGCATCCTGGAGTCGGCCCAGAACTTAACAAAGCTCTCCAACGCAATAGCAAATGCCTCTTCGTATCGATCGGGATCGTTGCCCGCAGCTTCGACGGCGCTCCACAATTGTCGACACGCCCAAATTGTTTTCCGGTAGCCATCCTCCCGATTCTCCATCAGCGCGAGAGCCTCATCGGCTCTCTCGCGAACATCAACTTCCCTATTCCTCTCCGCAGCCTCCATTCGATCTGGTTTGACTTCGGAAATCCTGGATGCTGTGGTCATGGCGGCGAGGGCAACTCTGTAACTTTCCCGCGTGCTTCAAATGGCGCCGTGCTAGTCGGAGCATGCCCTCATCTATTCTAAAAGTTATATTTACACTGCAATATGACACTTCCGAGCCCCAAGTATCATCATATCACACGCGGGCAAACAGTGAAAAACTGATTATGATTTTCCGATCTCATTCAGAATGTTGTCAGCAGTGTCACGGCGGCGGCTCTCCACGTAAGCTTCCGCCAGGAGTCCGTAGATCGTCACGTTTCCTTTAACCTGACGGAAAAGTGGTATTGATTGTAGACAGCTCGATTAAAACATTTGCAAAGGATGTCTTACCCCATCTCTGTTCATTTCGTCAACAACAAGCCTTTCCACGCCTTCAATGTCCTTCCGCCCGATCACTGCCTAGTATCAGAGCAGAGAAGACAGTTCTGAAACCACCTAAGCGTCATTTAGAGAAATGAAGAGTCATACCTTGACCTATACTCCGACTTGGAATCAAATGGCGACTTGAAGAATTGTTTGCGTACCAAACGACTCACCAAATGTTCGTACGTCTTCTCATCTGGGCCGACTCCTTCGGATCGCATTGTTCCAAGGAACCCTAGCGCATCACCTAAGAATGAAGGTTCCTTTTTCAGTATCCGTTTTCCAACGCCTCCAGTTCCCATTTGGACAGGGTCACTCTCCCGACCCTTTTACGCACCTACAGTCCAGTCCTCGACATGTGACGACGCCAGTAGGTTGTACTCGATGACGGACGGTCGCACGGTGGGGTGGTTCCTCATATCAGCGATGATTTCGTCGGTTGGAGAGGATTCTGAAGGTTTTTCTGGCCCACCACAGAGCAGGTCCCGAAACTCGGTAGCCTTGAGCTGTGCAAAGAGATGTGGCTCTTTGCGAATCTGTGAATATACGCTCAGCGCTTTGGAGCGGTCGCTGGTGAGCAGGCCGAGTACGGAGAGCTCACAAGGCTCCTCTCAGCTCCCGTAATAGGTCTCCTACAGCAGAGCTGTACAATCGAGTCGACCTCGGTCCAAGATGTGAGAGAAGCAACCATTTTGCAGGGAGTCCATGAAGAGCCATCGCAACAAGATCGGGCAGTACGGAACAAGAGCGGAGTTTCGGGTGGTTGCTGGAGAGAGGTGGACCGAAGATTAGTGGGCTTGGAGCGTTGTGACGAGGTATCGGGGTGTTTTCCGGCCTTTTTAAAAATGGATGACTCAAAAGAACACCATTCGGTTTGCAAATTAATAATTTATGTACAAAATTGTCCAGTGCACCTTCACCACCTCTACTTCCGCCGTCCCTTACTGTCCTTCTTCGCTGCAGTGTCCGCTTTTGGGGACCCCTTGGCGGCACGACTCGGCTGCTTCTTCGCCCGGTTCCTGTTTTTAACATTCGCCGTCTCATAGTAATGCGTCCCGACCTTCTTCTTGTTGGTCGTCTTCCGCTTTTCCTTCTCCTTCGAAGCGTGGGATTCGGCGCCCTCGTCATCGCTGGCGTCACTGTCCGCATCCTTGTCTGAGAGCTCGAGTTCCGAGTCGGGCTCCTCCTCGACCGGCGTGACGGAGGGGGGCTTTGTGGCTGCTGGAGCCCTGACATTCCGCCGCTTCGATGGTGGCGCTGCGTCTTCGGTCTTCCCTCCAGCTCCACCTTCAGAACCCAAAACAAAAAACATCAATCACCGAAACCAACAACCCAACCCCAAAATCAGACCCACCTTTCCGCTTCACACCAGCAGCAGTCTCCACGGCAGGAGCCGGTGCCTCGACCTTAACATGTTCCTCATCCTTCACCACAAACACAGGCGCCCTCGACCGCCCGGGCGGTTTCACACCCGGCTGGATCACTTTGGCCAAGAACGCCTCAGCCTCGACTGCGATCACGTCCTTTACATCCTTCAACGGTTCGGCGGGGGCTTCTTCTTCGCTCTCGTCCTCACCCTCGAGCTCCTCCTCGGCCCACGCGATGGCACCGTCCACCAACTTGGGATCAAAAGCCGGTTCCACTTCCTTCTCCTTTCCTCCAGCAGCACTTTTCCCCTTGGGCGCAGCGTCCTTCGTCTCCTCGCTCTTGCCTTCGCCCTTCACAGCACCCAGCAGCTCCTCCCACGACGGCTCCTCTCTCGCGTCCTCCTCACCCTCCTCGCTATTCACATCCCCCTCCTCCTTAGTGCCTTCAGTCTGCTTTTCGTCACCATCCGCGCTCTCCTCTTCTTCCTCGCCGTACGGGGTCTTGCGGTCCTCGGTAGTGTACTCGACCGTGACGCGGATCTTGGCAAAGTGCTGCTTGATCGGGATCCCGGGGGTTGAGGCAACTTCCGAGTCGGCTTCTTCAGCCTTGCCCTCCTCAGAAGCCTCAGTGGTCGTCTTGCCCTCTTCGACCGCTGCACGGTTCTCAATTACCGCCGGTTTCCCCACCGTTGAGCCAGGCGGCGCAGTGAAGAACGGAATCTTCCCACGCAGCCAGTCGTTGAGGACCATCTTGGCGACAGTCGGGAGGTCCGGTTCGCCACCCTACCGCGAACGACACCGTATTATCAAAACACATACTCCCTTCCACGAAACGCCACCTCAAACGCACCTTGAGCAACTTCCCACCCTTCTTCGCGACCATCTCCAAAAACTCCTCCGCCGAATTCCACCCCTGTACGCCATATGTCTTCTCCAGGTACCCCTTCCCACACCTTGCCACGACCGCATCCACATACTGCTCCGGCATCTCCACATTCTCCACCCTGACGACACCCCTGAGAACCAAATCGGCGTCCGTCATGTCGGCACCGGGGGGCACGATCCCGGGACAGTCGATTAGGTAGATACGCTTCGTGAGTGTGATGTACTGCCAGATCTTGGTCTCGCCCGGGATGGGCGCAACGGTGCATGCTTTTTGAGAGCGCAGGGCGTTGATGATGGAGGATTTGCCGGCATTGGGGTATCTTTAGTCAGTTGGGAATGATGAGCAACGGGTTCTGAGATAAGAACACACCCACACCAGAGACTCACCCGATGAACCCGACGCTGATCTGCTTCTTGTCAGCATGAAGTTTCGCGAATTGTCTCAGCAGCGCGATCAGGTCGCCCTTCCCGAAAGCGTTCTTAAGACTCGCGTGGAACGCTAGCGTTGGATACTCGGTGGAGAGAATCTTGACCCAGCGTGCCTTTGGCGGTTGCAAGAGTGAGTTGAGTTGGAGGAGAAGGTGGAATGACGACGGGTGGTGGGGAAGAAAGGAGAGGGAAAAATGTCCGTCAAGAACGAGAAAACCACCCCACGTGCAACCACCCATTTCAAAGTAAATGTAGGCCCCCCTTCTAAGCGCCCCGCCACCACACCGGGCGGGGTCTACTCTCAAGCGGGAACCTTGGCGATCTCCGTCTCCCGGAACGGGAGGGTGGAGGCCGCCTTGGTATGCTCTTCCACAGATGTAACGGGCGGTGTGTCATTGAAGGTCCACGGCCCTGACTTCATCGTGGGTTGCTCGTCATCTTGCTCCTGCACCGCTGGGTGTTTCTCGACCGGCTTCATCCCAGTTACTGTCTCACGTGACGCTCCTCTAGACCGTTCTTTCGCCCCCCTCAACCCCCCACCCCCCCACCCCCCACCCCTCGCCTCCACATCCACAACAACTCACCGTAACCCACGTAGGCACCAAATCGCACTTATTCAGCACAAACACCACATGCTTATGCGGTGCCTCCTTCTTCAACCTCTTCTCGACCGCCTTACACCGTGTCCCCTCGGGGTCTCGCGCGTCCAGGACCATGCAGAGGACGTCGGAGCTGTCGATGACCTTGTGCAGTTCGGACCAGATCCGCTTGGATGTGCCCTTGGAGAAGATGGGGTCGCGAGCGGTCGGGGTCGAGTCCGGGGTGTCGAGGGCGAGAAGGGCTTGGTCGGTTGTGGAGGAGTAGGAGTCTGGAAGGCGAGGATGGGGTGGGTGGTGGGAAGGTGTGGTTTCGGTGAGATGTTTGACGGAAGGCGGAAACGGAGAAAATGAATCGCTTGATCCCAACGGGATCCATATCTTTACGAGAACAGATTACAGCATCGCTCTTGTTTCGGTCAGCGCTATCGCGCTTAGGCCTCGGTGCTCGGTCTTCCGTGCTTTACACTCCAGACCTCGCGTCTCGAACGCAGACCCACCTTGCGCCTTTTCCACCCCTTCCACCATCTCTTCAAAGCTGCCCGTACCGAGTTTGACGCGCTTTCTCCTCCTTCCCGCACTGAACGTCTCTCCAAACGGCTCCGTCTCAAGCACATGGACTCGGGACTGCTTTGCCGCGGCAGAGTCGTTCAGGAGCGACATGGGGAGCGTGTTTTGTCTGACGACAAACGAGTAGGGGTTCGCGAGGTGGGTCGTCATGGCGGTTCGGAACGCGGTGAGCGAGTCTTGCGTGATTGTGCGGGTGTTTTCTGAACGTGGTGGAGGAATATAAAGGGACGAAAGGTCACCAACTCGTCCGCTCGCGCTCCGCATGTGTCATTGGCGCTTCGCGCAGGATCACTCGCCTCCGGCGGACTCCTCGGTCAGCGCTGCGCGCTTAGGCCTCGATGTCGCTCCGCGACGTTATTCCGCTTCGCGGATCACTCGCCTCCGGCGGACGCCTCGGTCAGCGCTATCGCGCTTAGGCCTCGGACACTCGGACCCCACACTCACCGAACCACTTCCTGTTTGGGTCCACACGGGCGACGGTCCCCGAGGCCAGCTTGCTCTGAAAGTCTGCTGCCTTGATAATCTGCCCGTCTGCATTCCGCGTCGGTGCCCCGGACTTGAGCAAGTTGAGATGGCGCAGTTTCTTTGCATCTCTGTAGAAGTTGGATCCTGCGGAGTGCGGAGTGGGGTTGGTGGAGGAGGTGGGTGAGTGGAAGGGTGAGTAGATGGATGGGTGGGTGGGATGGAGTGTCTGACCAACCGCCACTCACCCTTGACCTTCGTGACGTTGGACAGCGAGTGTGCACCGTCCGACTTCTGCCGACTCTTCTCGCGCTTGCCGACGCCCATCACTGCGATGCTGCTGTCCGTTGTGTTGCGGTCCAGGCAAGACAAAATGTGCACGGGCCACTTTTCCGACCGCAGTAACAAAGTTTGGAATTGCCAAGTCCGCGAACCCTATGTAAAGCTACACTCCTTGACGCTCCGCAGGGATCATTTTCTCCTCTCCTAACATATTAAGCATCACGAGGCCTTTGAACGTTGGCTCTCTGATCGCCGATGGGACACCCGTCTGATTGGAAGTCACTCTGTCCTCCGTGACACCATCAAGCTTTCTCAATTCTATGGACATCCTCAAAGCACATTCCTGGATCACTACCTGGGATGAATGCGACGGCAGCAATCACAGATAGTGACCGTTTTCTTAGCCATTTCTTTGGGAGAGAGTCATTCGTAGTGGTGACGTGGATGGAGCATTCACACATCGTGACATTGTTCAGCTTTGAATATATTCTACATCTCCCTCACTCCTCCCAAGTATGACTCCAAAGTTTTACAATCCATGAAAATGGTGATCGTGGCCGCACAGTAACACGGCATGGACAGACGGCAGTAGTCCAAGTCTGCCATCACAATAGAAATCACCACTCCCCCAAGATCGCGGCATGACTTTCCACGTCGTCCCCTCTCCTTCCTTCTTCTGCATTAAAGCGTCACTGAAATGAACATACACATACCTCAAGATACCACACTGAAGGTTGTAATCTGTTGCGGCAAGAGAACATTGGAAACGTGGGAAGTTTGCATGGTCGATAACAGCTGCGTATAGTGAAAGAGAGTCGTCAAGAAAGTAAACGGAACAGAGGTCACAATTAACAGGTTGAAGACCCAGGGCCAGGAGGCGACACTTCAGGGTCAAACCACTCACCAAGCATCCATCAACTCTATCTGCGACTTTTCGAGCATTAAGTATGAAGGTAACATATCAGATACTTGAGTTAGAACCTTATAGCTCACCCAAATAAGCATTGGTCACGTTTCCTGGCTGGTGACTGCTACAACATTGCGACAAAGGTGCGATGCTTCAGTCCGATCGTGGGCATAATCGGGGCACATGTCCGGCAATTTAACACCAGATTTCTCCTCTTTCTTTTCATCCACGCTTGCAGTGTCAATGTCGGTGCAAAAGCTAATCAAGGGGCAGCCAAGGGTTGTGGGTACAACATGTTTTGAATGTTGCCAAAACATTTCTGCAAAAAGTCCACCACTTGGCACTTGGCCGTCCTCAAAAATTGTTTAAGATGTTACTGGATGCACCAAGTTGTTTAACTCAGAACCTACTTTGCCTATAGTTGTGCCTCAGGTTCTGGCTCCCTATTTTTGCGCCACGTTAGCATTGTGTAGAAATAGTTGACCGAATTCTCAACATGATGGCTGTTGCGATTCGCTCTACCTGGGTAGCCCTAAACCCCAGATTTCCGTTGATGGTATCATCACAGCTGACTGTCCGGATTGGAGTCCGCAATTTTTTCAAGTTTTGAAATTCTCGTCTCTGTGGAACGATTTTCTTGTCATTGTTCCCTTTGAAGTAGTGGGCGTGACGCCTTTGACGATCGCCCATCCGTTCATTGCAACCTAGTATTTTTCGTTGACTGTGGGGTCATATAGTGAATACGCGAAAATTGGAGACCAATTATATTCTTGTTTGACCCGTTGTTCGAAGGAACGGTACTAAATGTTTTTACATTGGCGCCAGCCCCCGAGTCGACACCTGTCTTTTCGTCCTCGAGACTATCTTTCGCATCCGTAAGCAAACTCAAGTAAAGCTTTACATTGTCAGTTTAAGCAGGAATGATCGAGTATGGGAGGTCCATCTTCAGGCCCTCTTCTCAGATGTGATCAACATACAATGACAGAGCACAGAGGTGGTATTAACTTATTCAGAATAGTTGAATAATAAATAGCGTTATCTTCGGGTTTGGAATGGCAACCACAGCAACTGCGCACCACATTTGCACTTCCCGCATCCGCAAACCGAAATGTCCGGTGACGGTGGTGACATCGCTCTATCAATTGACGAAACCAACAAGTTGCGCATTTCGCTGGGACTCAAACCGCTGCAGGTCGATGGCGACGTGGCATCGGGTGGAGGCGAGCCCAAAGAACGAGACGCGGACGCAGAAGCTGAGGAGAACTACACAGAGTACAGGTCGAAGGAGAAGGCGCAGCTGGAGCGCACGGCGGCCCTGGACAGGATTGCGCGGTCGCGGAATAAGCGGCTTCTCAACGCCAAACTTGCCGGGGCTACGCTGGCATCAGACACCCTTCCTGATGAGGGTGGGGCGGGGGCGGATGTAGACGACCCCCTGGCGTGGGTGAAGCGCTCACGCGTGAGGCAGCATGAGCTGGCCGAAAGAAGGAGGAAGGAGCAGGAGGAAATGGACAGGCAGGCGGAAGAACAGGCGAAGAAGGAGTACGTAGTTTCCGGTGTACGTGTGGGTCATCGGGCAGAGGACCTTGTGGAGGCGGGAGAGGCTATTCTGGTTCTCAAAGATTCGACCATTGAGGAGAACGAAGGTACGTGGTTCTTCCCGTATGGTGGCGCGACACGTTTACCGAAGGCGAGCTATGAGATACGTACATTGACTACGAAGAGTATCTTTTGTCTGGGAGGTCTTCCTATCTAGGGTGGTGGTCGGCGGAGGGGGGATGAATGGTGAAGGGTCGGGAAAAGTCGACAACGTGCGAGGAACTTTTACTTGCCGTACTTGTTTTTTGCGCTCGGCCGTTTTACTAATAATGCTAAACCCACAACTGCTTCCCTCCCCTTCTTCCCGCCCCCGCAGCCGAAGGTGACGAGCTTGTGTCCAACATAATGACCGAAAAGGAGCGCCTCGCCCGCAAAGCCGACCTGGCCAAGAAGAAGCCCGGTTATAACCCCTTTGAGACCGCAGCCGACGCCGGAGCGGGAGCGTCTCGTGGAATCCTGTCCCAGTATGACGAGGAAATCGACGGTGTGGAGAAGGATTCGTTCGTCATTGGGGCGGGCGGACGGGTCGCCGTTGAGGAGGAGCGGGAGCGGCGGCGTGATGCCGCAGAGAGGGCACGACTGGGAGTGGGACTGACGGGGCGGAAGGAGGACCTGCAGTACGGCAAGACAGGCGAGATCCGGGACTACATGACCAAAGAGGAGGACGAAGCCGCGCAGACGGAGGCAACGTTCAAGAAGACCAAAAAGAAGAGCAAGAAGGATCGCAAGGCTCGGACGCGGGATGAGGTCGATGAAGGAACCGGCAATGACGCGGTCGGGGACGTGGATATGGCGCCTCCCTCTGGGCCGGTGGACTCGTTTGCGTTCTCAAACGCGACACAAGATACGTCTGGAACCAACTTTGTCGACGACGAAGATTTGCAGGCGGCGCTTGCCAGGCAACGAAGACTCGCCGCGCGGAAGAGAGCTCGGGAGCAGGCCGTGGCTGCGCCGGAGGATATCGCGAGGATGATAAAACGGGAAGAGGAGGGTGGTGATACAGGAGAGAGCGCTACGACCTGGGCTGTTGATGGTGATGCCGAAATGGGTGTGGTGAAGGATGAGGACAACGAAGAAGGCGATGAGGCGGACCCGCTCGTGCTTTCTGATACGACCGAGTTTGTGCGCAACCTGCCCTCCGTGTCCGTGTTCCAGGAACGACAAATTGCTGCCGAGCGACGCCGACGTGCGGCAGAACTCGCCGTATCTGCACGACCCGGTGGGGCTGGAGGGGACGTCGACATGCCCGCAAAGGAGGAGGAGGACGAAGCTATCGAGGAGATGGACGTTGACGGGCGCGGACGCGGGGGGAGTGCGGATGCGAGCGACGAGGACGGTGATGTGGGCGATGTCGCGGCGCGGGCCAGGATGCGAAAGGGTGGGTGGACCGAGGCAGCGGAGGACGGGGAGATCGAGACCAAAGGAAGCGTGTTGGAGAGGATTGAAGAGGGTGGGGGAAGAGAGGGGACTCCAGATGAGGATGAGCTGGTACGTTTGATGGGGGAGTGGAAGGGCGTGGCTGGTGATGCTGACCGCTCCGTTTTTACAGGCTGGAATTGTGGAGGAGCCACTGGTTGGAAGCGGCCTCGGAGCGGCCTTAACGTACCTCAACTCGCGTGGGATGCTGGAGAAGCCGACTCCTGAGCTGGAAGAGCGGGAGAACCTTCTTCGAAAGCGGCTGCAGTGGGCCGAGGACCAAAAGAAGAAGGACGCCCGGCGCAAGATGGAGGACTTATGGCGCAAAGAGGCACGTAAGCGTGAGGAAGCCAAGAAGAAAAAAGGTGGCGGGGGTGGCCAGCAGTCGTACTGGGAGGAAGAGGAGAGGGCACGCGAAGAAGCCATGATCGAGCGTCAGCGCGCCCGGGAACTGGAGGACAAGTTTAAGGACTACAAACCCGTTGTGAACATCGAGTACACGAACGAATTTGGTATTAAGATGGACGAGAAGGAGGCGTTCAAGTACCTGTCCCATCGATTCCACGGCAAGGGGTCCGGCAAGCAGAAGATCGAGAAACGCCTGCTCAAGATCCAGGATAAGTTGAAGGAGGAGGCCGCGTCGAGTTCGGCGCCCATTGGGGCAGTGCAGAAGTTGCAGGAAGCGACCAAGCGGATGGGTCAGGTATGTTACCAATGGCTGCTGAGTTCGATGTTGCCTTTTTACTAACGGCGTGTTGCTTTTCCCTACGCCAGCCCCACATCGTACTCCAAGTCGGCAACCGCGGAGTCGCTCCCGTCCTACCACCGGTCTCGGGTCCTTCGGATCCGAGCAAGTCAGGAGCTGCGGCGCTGAGTAAACCCAAGAAGCGCAAGGGTGACGATCCTTCGGGGACAGGGAAAAAGGCGAAGAAGGGGTAGTTTGTTTATATTGGGGAATTGCGGGATTAGGGTGGCATACATGCTTTCTTCCACCTTGGGGCGTCCAATCATTGGCAATGACGCCAAGATGCCTGGTAATTGGACGCGTGGCAACAGTGTTGGCCACACCAACTGTCCACCACTTCACGCTCCAAATTTCATCTGATAATCTGACTTCTTCGACCCCAACGGCGGCCCCTTCCTCGGGTTCCAGTTCCACCCAGGCAAGGACTCGAGCAGCGTGATCTCCACATCCGAAATGTGCCTCGGCACGTTTTTGTACACCTTCTTCTCGTTCAGCGCCCGGTAGCTGATCCGCACCTCACGCAGAAAATAGAACAGTCGCTTCTCGAGATCGCTGTTGGTAGCCGAGGTCGGGTACGTGTAAGTCGGGGTGGCCCTGTCGTGCTCCCCGTCGGCGTCACCATCAGCCCGCGATCGAAGGAACTCGCACAGTCCAAGGAATTTGGCCTTGAAGCCCATATCGGTTTGCGAAAGCAGGCGGTCGGCGTCGGCGGGAGGGAGGGACCCCACGTAAGCGTCTTTCCCCGTGTCCTCCATGCGCTCTCGAAAGATGTTGACGACTTTTCCATGTCCAGTAGGGATGCGCAAGTTCACTGATTGGAGGATCGATGTGCGGGATCCGGGCGTGTCGTCATGGTCATGCAGGCCGTGGTCACTGGTGTCGCCGGAAACTGACGCAAGCAAAAATGTGAGATTTTCGGTGCCGGTCGCGCATCTGACGCTGGGATTGATGTACGAGGAAACTCACGGTCTAGGTCTAGAGAGTCGAACGGGTCTTCGTGTGACGGTGCATCTGGGTCGGCGTCTTCGTCTGCGTCTGCGTCTGTGCCTGCGTCTGAAGATTCTGCGTCGACTTTGGCAAAGTCCGCCCACCATTGTCTGTCAGATAAGTCGTCGGACCTCCTTCCGTTTTCTGACTTGCGTCCCTTCGCAGGGCTGCCACAGTTTTCCGAATTGCTTCCCTCCCCCGCCTCGCCTCCATTTTCGGCCGTTTTCCGTTTCCCAGTCCTGCCTCTCTTCTTCATACACGCTTCGTGCCACCAAGGCTGCTCGAACAATACCCGTCTCTCATCCTCCGTCAACCCTCTGTACGTGCCATACTTCCCACCCCCACCGGACTCAGTCTCGGCGGCATTGACGCGTTTTCGCTGTGTGTAAATCCAGTTGTAGTACTTCATCTCGACGTCAGAGCCAGAGAGGGCCCCGGGACGCGGAAAACGCCGGTGACGCCGGATGAAGGCGTTGACGGCAAGGAAGTTGCGCATCCAGAGCGAGACGGAAGCGCTTTTTGTAAGATCGCCGGCCTTTCCCTGGCTGCCGTCCCCACCCCCGCTCGACCTGCCAGCGTCGTACTCCCATGACCACCCAGGCAAGCTCTCGAGCAGGTCTATCTCTGAGCGCGTCATCTCGCGTTTGTATTGCGCGATGGAGCGTGGCAGCTTTCTCCAGGGGTCGGTGAGACGCCAGTACCGATGTCGCTGGAGGTTCATCCAGGAGAGACCTCGGACACTGTCGCCGGAGGAATCGGACCATCGTGATTGGATCTTGGCGAATTTCTTGTGCCAGTTCTCGGAGGAGTCTTTGTGCGGTTTGAGCTTTTTGGTGGTGGGGGTGGGTTGCGGTGGAATTTCCAATGCGGAGTCCATTGAGACGTTGACATCGGGGTCAGATCCAATATCAGACTGTTCGTCCTTTTTCTCGCCGTAGACGTCATCGTGTACACGAGTGGAAGGTTTTATGTCGTGGAGAGATGCGGAGAGTTTTTTCTTCTTCCCTGGGGGTCCCGTTAGCTGAAAATTCCACAAAAAAACACAAATACGTGGGGCAACAACAGCGAAAGGTTTTAGACAAGTGGTCCTCACATCTCTTTCAGATGGTAGAGTACGCTTTCCCTTGGATGGCATAATTTCTGCCAGAGATGGCTTTTGGTCTGCAGAGAAAAGGTAAATCCCGCCGAAATGGAATTGCCATCCAGCGGCTGAGTCAGCTCGATGTTCTTCGTTAGAGAATATTGCTCCCACCGTTGTCGCTCATTCTTCCGTGTGTTCTCCGTGCGATGCCGCCTGGACCGCGTCACGTTCGCTCCAATTGTTACGAGTGCGCCGATAAACCCAGAGAAAAGGTCTTGCACCGAGTCCCGCAGCGGAAGTTCCGTCTCCGTCTGCACACGGTCCAAACTACGTCTGCTGCTTGCTGTGGAATCGAAGGCGTCGCGATTCCAGTAGAAAACTGTGTGCTGCGGTCCCACTAATTTTTTTACTTGCTTACAGAAAAAAAAAAAGCGTCCTTCAAACCGCCTTGCGCCAAAACGCTATGGGCGTAGAGACTGCACCGTCAGTCGTGTTGTATACCTCAGGCAACGCGTTGTAGTGACTGGGACCAAGTGTGCGTAGGAACAAATTTCACCAATACTATCGAATAAAAATACGGTACTTCCTCATATTAAACTAGGTCATGGTAAATGAGCATGAAGGTTGTTGACTGGTGTTCTGTGCCGAACTTTGAAATTCAACCCGCAGTCAAGAACACTTCGCCTTTCGGAACCTTTCACGACCTCAGTCCACTCGAATCCTACGAACCTTCTGCCAAACGCGAGACTGACTCGCCCCCAACGGTCCATCGGCCCTAGCGACTTCATTTTCGACAGGAAACTCCTCACCTCTGTCACCACCTCGAAACCGCAACGGCGATGGGGGATGTCCGGACATTCGTTTCGGACTCGCTCCAGGCCATTCTGGGCATGAGCGAGCGGACGCTCGTGGACTTTGTCGTGACGATGGGTGAGTTTCCACACCATTCCGTTGTCAACGTCTGCCACCCGCTTTCATTCTTCTCTCCTCATTCAAACATAAATCGGTTATCCTGCACGCCTTACAATAGCCCAAACCTCCCCCACACCTGCGGCCATTCTTCGCCGCCTCCGCGAATTCGACCTGCCCGACACTCCCCAAGTTCGGACATTCGCGAGCGAGCTGTTCAACCGAACACCCCGTTCGCAGACCAAAGGACCGACGACAATCGCGGCGCAGAAGATTCAAGAGAAGGAACGCGAAGCCAAGAAGCGGGAGCGGGAGCACATGGACCTATTGAGGAAGAACGAGCAATTTGGGCTGGTCAAGGGGGAGGACGACAAGGACGATGACGGGGGCGAGAAACGCGAGGCAAAACGGAGAAAGAAGCTTGACGATAGGAGTGGTGAACAGTCTGGGTCCAGTAAATTAGGCAAGGGGGAACGCGATTCGTCGAAAAAGGACGGAAAGGATGATGGAAAGGGAACCGAACAGCGGTCCAAGCGCAAACTGCGTCAAAAAGACGATGTCGACGAGTGGCAAGTCAACGAAGAGGAGGAACGCGAACGTGCCCGCAAGTACGAAGAAGCGTCACGAAGCCGAACGGGGGGCGGAGGCGGGGACGACGGAGACCGGAGCCGCGTCAAACGCGGGACCTCTGTAGCTTCAGACGCCGAGCAGGAGTACATGGCCGAAGACGACGCCGAACGTGACGTGCGGGAACGCGACGAACTTGTGGAACGCATGCGGAAGAAGGATGAGGACAAGACCAAGAAGCTCGTCGCGGACCGGTCGTCCAAGGTCGAGAGCGAGGCGATTAAGCGGAGGAAGCTGGGGGACGAGGAGTCGTCCCGGCTGGCTGTGTTGCCTGACCTGCGAGAACGGTCGCGGCAGGAGTACTTGGTCAAGCGTGAGGAGCAGCGACTGTTACTTGAAGAGCAGGCGATCAGAGATGAGGAGGAGCTGTTTGGGAACGAGCTGAGTGCGAAGGAAAGGAGGGATTTGGACAAGAGGAAGAAGGTGTTGGAGCTGGCCAAGGAGAGGTTAGCGATTAATGATAAAGTGGATGGGTACTTTATGCCGGAGGACTACATTACCGAGAAGGGGAAGGTACGTCCCTTTTCCGACTTTGTGGGTTCTTACTTCTGATGTTGGTACCTCACCACGTCCCCCCTAGCTGGACAAAAAGAAGCAAGAAGCCGCGCTCTACAAACGCTACGAAAACGACGAGCAAGCACAAGAAGGGTTCATGAACGAGCACCAGATGTGGGAGGACGAGCAGATCCGCAAGAGCACCATGAAAGTCGGCGCCAAGGACCGCCCTCCGGGAAAGGGCGAGATGGACTACGAGTACCTCTTCGACGAGGAACAGCATATTGATTTTGTGCTCAGTGCGACGATTGCGGGCAAGGAGGAACAAGGGGGTGTGGAGGCGCTGGATGAGGCGACGAAGAAGAGTGAGTACATCGTGTCTGCTGGTCCTGATATTATCTCACGACGTCTCTGATACTCGATGTATAGAGCTCTCCATGGCCGAAGTCCGACGGTCTCTCCCCATCTACCCCTTCCGCGAACAACTGCTCGAAGCCATCGAGAACTACCAAGTCCTTGTCATCGTCGGGGAAACGGGGTCGGGCAAGACGACGCAGATCCCGCAGTACCTGTACGAAGCCGGGTACTGCAAGGACGGTAAGAAAGTTGGGTGCACTCAGCCCCGCAGAGTTGCTGCCATGAGTGTGGCTGCTCGTGTGGCGGATGAGATGGGAACAAAGTTGGGGTACACGGTCGGGTACTCGATTCGGTTCGAGGATTGTACGAGTGATAAGACGTTGGTGAAGTATATGACGGATGGCATGGTGGGTAGTGTTCTCATTTCTGCTGGTCTCCGGTCGCTGATCGTAAATATCCTCGCACTCAACAGCTCCTTCGCGAATTCCTAACAGAACCCGACCTGGGCAGCTACTCGGTGCTCATGATTGACGAAGCGCACGAGCGGACCCTACACACGGACGTGCTCTTCGGGCTCGTCAAGGACATTGCTCGGTTCCGGCCCGACCTTAAACTCCTCATCTCGTCCGCCACCATGGACGCCAAGAAGTTCGCCGAGTACTTTGACGACGCGCCCATCTTTAATATCCCCGGCCGAATGCACCCTGTCGATGTGTACTATACCGCGGCGCCTGAAGCCGATTACCTCCAGGCGGCGATTACGACGGTCATGCAGATCCATATCAGTCAGCCGAAGGGTGATATTCTTGTGTTTTTGACTGGACAGGACGAGATCGAGCTTGCGCAAGAGCGGTTGGGGAACATTACGCGCCACTTGGGATCCAAGATTTCGGAGCTTATTGTGGCGCCTATTTATTCGACGCTTCCGCCAGATTTGCAGTCGAAGATTTTCGAAGCTACACCCGAAGGAGCACGGAAAGTCGTTCTCGCGACGAATATTGCGGAGACGAGTATCACTATTGACGGTGTCGTTTATGTGAGCAGATCAAATTATTGACTCCTTTTCCCTCACCTTCAAACTGCATCAACAACAATGTTTTCCTTTTCAGGTGATAGATCCGGGCTTCGTGAAGCAGAAAAGTTACAACCCGAGGACTGGAATGGAGTCTCTCGTTGTTGTTCCAGTGAGTCCACCTAGTCACTAACAGTCGCAGGACCACCGACTCATCGCCCAACGAATCATTTCTTCTGCTCTTTTAGTGCTCTCGAGCTTCAGCGAATCAGCGACTTGGACGTGCGGGCAGGGTCAGGCCGGGAAAATGCTTCCGTCTGTATACAGCGTGGGCGTACCAGAATGAGCTTGAGGAGAACTCCATTCCCGAGATTCAGAGGACTAACCTCGGGAATGTGGTGCTGCTGCTGAAGTCTCTAGGTATCAATGACCTCATCAACTTCGACTTCCTCGATCCGTGAGTTTCGTGGAAGTGTTCTGGGTGTATTTGACGAAATAATCGAACACCCCCCTTATCATTAGACCGCCAGCCGAAACATTGATTCGCGCGCTAGAGCAGCTGTACGCCTTGGGGGCACTAAACGATAAAGGAGAGCTCACAAAGCTGGGCCGTCGGATGGCTGAGTTTCCCATGGATCCTATGCTTTCCAAGATGCTCATCGCGTCAGAAAAGTACCAATGCTCTGACGATGTGAGTTACAATACGATTAATACACGCACCCTTCGCTCATATCATCACGTCTGACATTGGGGATAGGTCGTTTCAATGTGCGCCATGCTTTCGGTTAACAATGCCATTTTCTATCGACCAAAGGACAAAGCGATCCATGCGGACAAAGCTCGCAAGAACTTTAATCGACCCGGAGGCGATCATCTGGCACTTTTGGCGGTTTGGAATGCGGTGAGCTTAAACTCTTATCTTTCTCTTTCTCACATCCCCTGATGGATAAATTCCTACCAGTGGGTCGAAACAAATTATAGCATGCAATGGTGCTACGAAAACTTTATTCAATGGCGCTCGATGAAAAGAGCGCGAGACGTCCGCGACCAACTCGTGGGCCTCATGGAGCGTGTCGAGGTTCCACTCATTCCGAATGCCGACCCCGGCAACAACATCCCTCTGCGAAAGTCCATCACGGCTGGATTTTTCTACCACACAGGGGTCAGTGATACATGCTTGCTTTGTTCTGCGCACGTTTGGTCAACAGCGTTTTCCCCTTTGTCCTCAGAGATTAACGCGCGGGGGAGACTCGTATCGTACCATCAAGCACAACCAAACAGTGTACATTCACCCATCTTCCTCTCTCTTTGGTGATGAGAATCCTCGATGGGTCGTTTACTTTGAGCTGGTGCTTACCACGAAGGAATTCATGCGGCAGGTCATCGAGATCAAGCCGGACTGGCTCCTGGAAGTTGCTCCGCACTTTTATAAAGCGAAAGAGCTGGAGGACGATTCTTCAAAGAAAATGCCCAAGAAAGCCGGACTCGCGGCGGGTGGAGATTCTAGTCGACTATAATCATAACATCGATTTAATGTAAATATTGCAAGAGATTGTCCAATGTAGAAAGAGGAACAATCCTGCTCCCCATAGCAGTAACCTCGACGTCGGTTTGCTCCACTGATAATGTGGTTTCGACCGATTCACAGAAGAAGGTTGTTTTCCCTGTTCAAAACTCGTAATATACACAAATATCGGCCAAGCAGTTCCGTGATTTTTAGGCGCAGCTAAATGACATAAACGAGTATTCTTGGTTGCACCCGCTCAAGCAGAACTCAATTCCGTTGCCGCACCATCCATAGATGCTGCAACCCTGCCCGTAGTTGGGACAACGGTATCCACCCCGCCTAGGTGTCGCCCCGTACAATGTCGAAAATTGGCCTGATCATCAGCTCTTCCGGAGTCAGGTAGCACGCCGATTACAGACACGGTCGCATCTTATTGCGCGGACAGTCGGGCAGAGCGGTCGAAAGCGGGCTTCGACTCCTTGCGTCGCCCCCGATAGTCTGCTTTTACTATATCAAAATTCTTATGCTACACCAAGGCAGAATGCTCCCTCAAACCCGCCCTCAATAAGCCACACATATTGCCTGCACGGCACGGCACGACGTAACGCATTGCCATGTATTCCTTCTCGGCACATGAAATCCAAATGCGAGCTTGAAACGTACCTTGGTGTCGCAGTAAAACTCCCTCGACCACTCCTCATCGCCTTCCCGACTCGCTTTTGTCCCGCCAAAAGGGCACGGTAAGGTCACGGACCATCCAGCAACTTCATGACGGGGGTGGGTGGGGTGTGCAGGACAGCCGACAGTCGCGTGAGATGATATTGCGCCAACGTCGACCCCAGTCCGACCCGACCACAACAACTCACTTCACCCACACATACCCTCCCCTAATCCCCTCCGCCACTCGATGCGGCCTGCGCAAGTTCGCGCTCCACACGGACGCCGAGAGGCAGTATTTTGTCCCGTTGGCGATCCGCAGGGCGTCTTCTTCCCTGCGGAAGGGGTGGATGATCACGACTTTTGGGTGAGAGGTGCGTGGCGTGTGGAAGAGGGGCGGGCGTGAGTGGGAGGGAGCGGGGTTGCGGTAAGGGAGGAGGGAGGGACGAGAAAGAGTCAGCTTGGTGCAGCAAATCATGTCCAACCAAATGAACAAGAAACGCATCAGGCCCGAAAATCTCCTCTTGATTACATCTCGCCTCCTCACCAAGCCCCGTAACCACCTTGGGCTCGACCCAAAACCCACCCTCCAAGCTCCTCTCCTTCCTCTTCCGCTCCCCTTGCCCTTCCTCCTCCCCCTGCTACCCTTGCTCCACAACAGGCCTCCTCTTCACAACCTCCCCCCCATACCTTCCCCCCCTCCTGCGCGGCAACGGCGAGGTACGACACGACTTTATCGTAGTGCGCGGGCGAAACGAGCGCGCCAGTTGTGGTTGACGGGTGCCGCGGGTCCCCTACGGTCAGGGCGCGGGTGTGGGTGAGGAAGAGGGCGAGGAATCTGGTGACGAGTTGGTTGTCAGTTGGCACCATTCGCTCATTCCGGGCAGCGCCCTGCAGCACCCGAACAGTGCCACCGAACAAGACCACGACCACTCACGCATCATACACCTCCCTCTGAACCAGCACTCTCCTCCCACACAAACACACCTCTCCCTGATTCGCAAACGCGGCTCTCACAGCGCCATCGGCGGCACGCGGGAGGTCCGCGTCCGCGAACACGATGGTTGCGTTCTTGCCGCCGAGTTCGAGAGAGAGCGTTTTGGGGAAGGGTAATGTGAGGGCGGAGATGCGTGTGCCGATGGTCGTGGAGCCCGTGAAGGAAATCAGGGGGACGGAGGGGTGCAGGACGAGCGCTGGTGTGGCTTGAGGGATAGACGTGAAGGGAATTGACGAGCAGGTTTTGACACCAAGTGGAATAGAAGGAGGGCACGCGGGTGACTACAGAGTGATTCGTAAATTGGTGGACCTACGAACGTTCCCCTGCCCCCGGACCTGTCCCGAACACGATATTGACGACGCCCTTCGGTAGGCCTACTTTGATGAGCACATCGGCGAGGAGGAATGCTGTCATGGGTGTCACTTCAGATGGCTTGCATACATAGGTGCATCCGTCTGTGTGTGATTGGGTCGAGGTGCGGGGGTGCGGTGAGAAGGAGCCAATATGTGTAATATTGAGCAATGGAGAGACGCGTGAATAGCTTACAGGCGATGGCGGGTGCGATTTTCCAGGTGAGGAGGTAGAGAGGGAGGTTCCAGGGAGATATGAGACCAGCGACGCCGACGGGTTGGTGGTGGGTGTATCTGTTATGAGGCGCCATTCAGCCTTCACTGGAGAGTGGCATCATAGATTCCACCACGGACGTGCGACAACGCCGTGCGCACTCACGTCCGCGCGACCCCGTCAATTCTCGACACCGTGTCCTCGTCATACGCCAGCCTCCCCGCAAAGGACCTGAAATTGGCCACGGCTCTCGGGATATCGACCGCGGTGGCGAGTGAGACTGGTTTTCCTGGTCTGTGGACTCTTCGAGCGCGAATTCGGCGAGACGGGATTCGATGGAGTCTGCGATGCGGGTGAGGAAGGATGCGCGGACGGTGCGCGGTGTGGTTGACCAGGAGGGAAATGCGGCGGCTACGGGGGTGGAGCGAGTGGCAGTGGATCGTGAGGGTATTGTGAGAGTGCGCGGCAGTGCTAGTGATCACCTGCAGCTGCGACTGCGAGTTCGACGTCCGCAGAAGACGAGTCCGGACAGTGGGAGTACACCTGCGTAGTCGAGTCAGTACACGACAGAGCGAGAATGGCGTGCATGTCGCCAATCGCGCCGTTCCCGTCGCGGGCTCGACGTTGTCCAGGTATTTTCCGTCCACGGGCGGCCGCAGCTCGCCGTCGATGAAGTTGAGAATGCGGCTCATGCGATCGGAGCGTCGGCGGCAAAGGGTCTCGTGGTATGTTTCGAAAACAGTGGACAAGAAGTTGCGGACCGCGAGATTACCCGTCACCCCGAAATTCACAGCACTCATAAGACTTCATTCCACTTCATTTTCTAAATTTTATTCACGTCACTGCATATGTTCACCCCCGCCAGCCGTGCCTCGATTGTTTGTGTGGCTCAAACAGGTGAACACCCGCTGTAGTACGGGTTGACCACCACGCACGCGAATCCAGCTTGGCAGCACGTCGGGCCTGTGTATCCGATTCCGCCGCACTGGGCGTACGTTCCCGCGCAGGACGGCTGCAAGGTTGCGGGTGGGGATGGAACACAGTGTTAAGTACATCAACACTTCCACGCTGAAGCAAATCACCAGACGGAGCCACCAACTCACATTATTCGGAACCTGAAGGCACTGGCTATAGTACGGGTTCTGCACCACGCACTGAGATCCAGGTCGGCAGCACGTTGGCCCAGTCCACCCGATCCCGCCGCACCGTTCGAACACAGACGAGCACGTTGCGGTGGTCGTCCTTGTCATCGTTTTGGTAGTCGCGGTCGTGGGCTTGGCGGTTGTGGTCGTGGATGGACGGGCGGCCGTCGTCGTTGGTTTTGCCAGGGTTGTGGTCGCTTGAGCCAGAGTCGTGGTCGCTTCAAGCACAGTCGTGGTCGGCGTTACTACCGCCGACGTCGTTGGAGTATAGGAAGTCGTCAAAGTCGTCGTCTCGGTCTGAGTGACCGTCGCCGTCGTCTCAGTACTTGTGCTCGTCGTCGGCTGAACAGCAACTGTCATGGTCGAGGTCTCAGGTGCAAGCCTCCGCTCCACAAAGTACCCAGCAATGACGTCCGTCTGGGAGCACTTGTCATCGTTCAGGAGACCGCTGTTTTGCCTAGTTTGCAACGTCCACGGTCACAGCACAAACGTCAGCAAACTTCGGGCTCGGATACACCTGAGCGCAGACTCACATCTCGATGCACTGCTCCAGGCCAAAGAAGTTGTTCGGCTCGCCGTCCCTGAATGTGATGATCTTGGTGGTGCTGTCCCACACGACTTCGGTGGCGGCGTAACTTGCGGAGGAGAGGACGGTTCCGACCTATAAATGTGACAATGGTACGGACAGCACAACCGGTCAGTCGGTGATAAGTGACTGGAAGACTGTGAGGAGAACGGAGTGTGGACTTACGTTGAGCACACTGTCTGCACCGATCCAGTATTTGCTGTAAGTTCGAAAAGTTTGGGACGTGTGATGTTTTTGGCGCACCAATCTGAACTCTGAAACAGGGACAGGTACTCACAGGTCTGCCGCACTCCAATCAGTTACGATCCCAAACAACGCTTCCTGATCCGCGGGAGACTGGACGCGGACCAATTCACCCTTAAAGAGGTGAGCACCATCAAAAACCGTCATCTCATTGTAATTTGTACACAACATGCAATTGCCGCAAAGCCCAACAATACCTTGTAAGTACGTGAAGCTTCCGCCACAGCACCGAACCACGTAATACCATTATTTGGGATGGCGCGCACGGCACGGTCGTTGAGGATGGTCCAGCCGGTGGAGAGAGCGTCGGAGCGGGTGCTTTGTGAGAGTGGGGGAGTGGGAGAGTGGCGGGATAGCGTGTACGTCAGACACGCGCGCGGGCCGGACAAGGTTTGAAACAAGAGCAAAGAAAGAGCAGCTCACATGAACTCGCCCGGTGGCACGATCTCAAGCTGTGAATACCCCGTCTCGACCAAATTCAACCTGCACGTGCCGTCCACGACAACACCAGCGCGAGCCGTGCACCATGCCGCGGTGACCCCACCGCCGACCACCTGCGGCGCTGCAAGTGTGCTTGTGGTCGTCGCTGTCTGGGTTGCTGTCGACGTGGTGATGGTTGTAGTCTCAGTTGCCGTAGTGGTCGCAGGTGGGGGCTTCGGGGGACACCCATCTGCCTCTGTGCCCTCGCGGGGACCTGGAAGATTGTCTCGCACGCAAATTGGGGGCACGTATCCACCACAAGTCCAAATGTCGCCAAGCGTGGATCCGACATAGGCAAAAATGCAGTTCTGGAGTCCCGTCGGGAGCATGTCGTCCACACGACCAGAGAGGGGATCTCCGTCGAAAAAAATGGCTCGCAGCGTCGTGAGGGTTGTCATGTTGGAGAGCGCCGTGAACTGGTTGCCGGAAATGATCATCTGGAAGATACTCTTCAGACCCAAGAGGGGAGGAAGGGGTCCGCCGATGTTGTTGAGGTAGAGGCGCACCTCTTGGAGTTTGGACAATCTTGATTCGTCAATGAGTTAGCAAACAGTTAACAACGACCGTACAAACCGGATGAACTTACTCCCCGAATGATGCTGGAAGAGTCCCCGTGATGCCGTTTCCTGTTGTGGAAAAATATGTAACCTCCGTCAAAGACCCAATATTCACCGGCATGGGCGCTTTCAAGCCCCTGTCGTTGAGATTGATCCCAGTGATGCGGCCGTTGTCGCAAGTGATGGCATTGTTGTCATAGCCGCAGCAGCGAGAAGTCGGCCAGGGGACGGTGAGACCAGATGCAACATACCAGCCCTCGAGGATTGCGCAGTCTGCAACGGTCTCTGGTGCAAGTGGTGGTAGCCTTCTCTCGGCAATGTACCCCCCTTCTGGTGGTTCGGTGCAGGGAAGGTCGTTCAGCAAACCGCTTGGGTACCTGAAGGCAACGGGAGCTGCTTAGTGCAATGCAGAGATAGGAAGTATGTACACCATCTCACATTTCCAAACACTGCTCGATTCCATTGGCGTTGTTTGGCTCGCCGGAGCTGAACGCGACCAATTGAGTTGAACCGTCCCAAACCAGATTGGAGGTAGCATAGCTTGCCGATGAATAGAATTGCGCGTTTCCCTGGAGGTAGATGGAACGTATGCATTAGACAATATCTGGTTGCATCACACGGCCCGATGCTGCGATGCTGCGGCACGTCAATTACTTACACTGGTACCAACACTGTCAGCGCCGACCCAGTAGAATCTACGAGCGAGGTAAACGATCTTAAATAGATCGGAATGTGCGATTGCATGGAGGATGCGAGTACTCACAGTCCATTACGAGACCAGTCGGTGACAAGTTGGAAAATTGCATTCTGGTCAGACGTGGATTGAATTTGGACCAACTCGGCCTAAACGTGGAATGTTTGCGGAAATGCGGAAATTCACTAATTCAAAAGCAGCCCTCCAAAAAAGGTTCAAGGAGAGTGCGGGAAACAAACCTTGTACTTCAAGGATGCATCCGCAATCGCTTCGAGCCACGTGAGGGTCGCATCCGACTTAACAACAAGGACCGCTCGGTCGTTCACGATAGTCCAGCCGTTGGAAATCGCTTCAGCGGGGTCGCTGTTAGAAAACAAAGGGAGTACACGCATGGTTATTGACGGCCAGCCCCAGTAAACGAACTGCAAGAAAGTTCCCGGAGATCAACTCACATGACTTCTCCTGGAGGAACGATTGCGATCTGTGAGCTGCCGGTCTTTGCGAGGTTGATTACACAATCAGCCCCGTTGGCTGAGGCAACGGCATTGCCACCGCGAGTAGTGCACCAAGTCGAGGTGACGCCCCCGGCAACAGCGACTGGAGCAGCGTTTGACAACAGAGAGGCAGAGAGTAATCCCGAAAGCGCGATCCCAAGGAGAGGTGATTGTCTCCACATCACGGGGAGAAAAGACCGGAATTGCATCGCTGCGATTGGAAGCACGGAGACGAGATCTTCAGATGCTTTTTATGTGGGCTGGGCGAGAAAAAAAGGCGGATACACACCAGATACATATGTGCTGCAGTATAATGGATGGTGACAATCGTCAGGTGGCGCGGAAGGGAGAGATGTATATCGGGATAAAGGAGATATCCGAGCAGGGCCTGTGTCCGAAAAAGGAGCGTGATGATTTCCGAAATGGGATCAAATACTTCGTTGTGATACGTTCGGATTGTGCAATGCTCACAAGTGCGAGTTTTGCTTTCCATCACGTACACCCGGAAATTTTTCACGCTGGATGGGGATGGAGACTCCAATGAATGACCGAGAAACAGGGAAACGATGGCATCGTTGAGGTTAGAGTTGTATTTTCTGAAAGACGAGTTGTGATGCTGCGGTCAGAGATCAATCTCTCGCCAACGAATTTATCGACCGTGGAAGTTGTTCTGAAGCGCAAACATAAATGATTCCTTCATCTTCCTCTGTCTCCCTTCTCGACCCGGAACATTCTTCATCAAACTATTGAATTGCGCCGAAGGATCGTCAGCATGTTCCACTCCGTAAATACTCACTTTAGTAAGGACTGAAATACCCTCGAGAAGTGAGCTCGACGAATCCTTTGTCGATTTGCGGTCGTGACCAAGGGTGATCATGCGACCACCATCGCTGCTCACTGCGCTGCTCTTCCTCGCTCTCTTTGCGTCATCGTCTGTGGTGGCATCCTCCTGCCCCCAATCATGCGTCGCTGAGATCGTCAACATCGCCGCTCTTGTTCTCGAGTGTGCTGTTGTGCTTTCAGCACTTCCGGCATCCGCATCTGTTTTCCCCAAGACTTGTCTCGCGGCTCTGGCGGATATCGGTCTCATCTATCTCGAGGTTTTGCCTGGCCAGAAATGTGCACCAATGGCACACTTAAAGTGAGCGTGGATCCATCCGACATTATATTCTAGTTTCCTTTCATTACAGCGCGTGAGTTGCGAGCAACTTCAAAGTTAAAAACGCCTACGCCCCGCCCCTCAAGAAAAACTTCAAATTCCCTAACATTTTGAACAATCTCCATGTACCCGCTGAAATATAATGCGTTTTCTGCTGTATCAAGTGCCTTCTTCCGCTTTTCGGTGAAAAATTTCTCCAGTTGGTCCGCCAACCTGCGACGTGGTAGTCCCAACACAGCACACATTAGCGATTCACGCTGCATCAAAATGATTTTGGACCTAAACCACTGATACACCATGGAATACTCAACACATGCAGGAATGGTTGGCGTGATGCTGCGCGAAAGCATTCCAGTTTTTGCTGACATTACCGGAATCTCAACGGTGTTCGGTGAACATGTGACCTTCTACGTCGCTCTCGTTATAAATGCGTGTTCGTGGTTGCCTTGTTCTGTTTTAACAAACTCAAGCACAATACGTCGCGTCTCTCCTGCGCGCAGGGTTGTCATCAAAATCTGAGCTCACATCTGCGCACTGTCGCTGTGATTCAAGATTCCACCGTACACGAAGAGCCACTGCAAGGGCCGGAAGACTTGCAGATCTATGCAAATGTCCGATCCAACCGCGTGACGCGCACTCTCGACTTCTTCGCACCACATGTCCGCCAACTCAGTCGCATCGCTAAAACGATGGAGGTGCCCGCCCGTCATCTCCGCAAGCTTTACCATGTTGTAGTCACGGAAGGTCACAACGCACGCTGGTACAAAGGTGTGCATGCAGTATCCCCGCTCATGTGCAGTGAGAGCAAGTCTCGGGTATACAAGCGTTGACTGAGCGACCGTGTTCAAGCCGTCGCTCGCCAAGAAGATCAAGCCAGTTCTTTGCTTGGTTTGCTTGCATCGCGCGTCAAGCAATTGGATTGCCAGCGCTATTCCAGCGCTCACGTTAGTGGCAGTGTCGATTGGAGACCCGGTATTGCCCGAGAGACATGATACCGCTTTTTCAAATATGCGAACGTTATCACTGCAAAGCACGGTAAAACCTAGGACAGCTCTAGCAGAAGTTGAGAACAGTACAATCGCGAGGCGTGAGTCGGTTTGCTGACGATTGGCGAATTTTTCAATGGCCAGCTTGAAAACAGGTATGACTCTATCCATCGATGCCGATGTATCTATGACCAGGACGATGTCCGTCGGGACACAGCCCTCTTCAATTGCTTTTGCCCTCAATTCCAATACTGCTAGAGTAACGCCCGTCATTTGCGCTCGTGCGCAATGGTACTGGATCGATATCATGGGTTCGGAATGCCGCGCACCTAGCGCGTCCGCACTTTGCGCTGGCACTTGCCGCAGGTCTTCATCTGGCGTGTTGACTACCGAGCTCACAGAGGGCAATTCGCCGTTTGCGTATGCGACGTAGTGAGTTGCCCATGGTTGCTCGACGGCGGCGCAAAATTCCTCAAAGTTTGGAAGCATCTTGCTGGACTTTGATTGGAAATTTTCCAAGCGTTTAAAAGTACACGTCAAATAAATTGTCACGATTTATTTGTGCAACAAAACGTATACAAAATGAATGACTTTTTCAATTCGGGCATTTTCAAGTCCGGTGTGGGGCCGACCTACGGTGATACCACTCCGCGCAATGGGGACTTTTTCGCGTCGGAAGACCATCTTAGGTACAATTTCGAGAAGCCCAAAGGTGACTTCTTTGCCTCTGGGGATGTCTTGAGGTACAATTCCAACCCGGTTAAACGGCGTTTTGATGACAATGAGAATGGCAATGAGAATGACAATGTCGACATGTACATTGATCATAGGGAGTCACGGGTACAAGCGCCTGACCGCAAGCGACACAAGCGAAGGAGGTCTCGGTCACGATCACAAAAACGAACGAAGCGAGGGTTTGAGTTACCTGATCACCTCAAAGACGACTTTGACCCCAACGTACTCACTGTGGCATCTTTGATGAGTAAAATGAGCAGAGAACACGTGGATCTTCCAGCGCAACGCCAAGCAAAGTCGTATTACGTCAATCTCTACAAAAGCAAACTGCGCGACATGCAGATTAGCTACGTCCAAAGAATGAGCGCGCCTGCAAGCTCGGTGGGAGTGGTGAGCATGTATTAATGTAGACCTAGGGTTAGGTAACCCGCCCTTTTCTTGCGCAACTGTATCAATGCTGGCAATTACATTGACTGCTTCGACGTTATGTATATTTTGCAGCGTTTTCGTATGCGTCACCGCCATCGTTATAGGAATTGTGGTGTACCGAAAACGGACGTCAGCGACGTCAACGAAGCCACTTGTGTCGACGCCACGTCCAACTCTGGAATGCCAGAGTTAGACAAATATCCTATGGGCGGGACGTACCCCCCAAATTCTCCGCAACTCATTCAACTTCTCCAAGACGCGTGCACAATTGCGGGGCTCGATCAAAATTGGGCAACGAATGCCGCAATACATGCATTAATCGCAAAGGAGTCGGGCGGGAGAATCGGCATTCCGAATTACACAGTAAGTACATGGGCACCACCGCCGCATAACATCCCCGATTTGCAACAGCGGACTGACCTTTGGCCAAGTCTGTGGGAAAAAATGAAGTCCGGGGACCCATCTTATAGGGGTAATGGTGGCAACCAATCTCGCCGAGATTGCATTGGGCTTGGGCAGCTCTGCTTTGACAGCGGTTCTGTATTTCGAATGTTATCCGATTCATCCGGCGCCCCTGCATTAGGCAACCCTCTCGCAGAAGCAGTAGGCTTGTTGAGAACTATCCAGGTCGCATACGGTACTCCTGAAATTCTTCTTTATGGCGGCACGAAACCTGACGGCACTTATTGGGGAGGCCACAATTCAGCATCTGGTGGAGCATCTGGTTTTGACGGCTATTGACCCGACTAACGCCCGTATTGTATTACAATATTTAGTACATCAAACTGAGATGGTGATATTTCATGGCAATGACATCAGGAGTTTTAAAGTCACACTGCGTGCACGCACTTGCAGTGCTATCGCTATCCGGATTTTGGAATATTGGGCAATCGCATATAGTGTATGACGGTGATCCCGAGCAGCCGTTTGGTATATAGCTCTTCAAAACACTTCGAAGTTGAACACTTTTGATGATGACAAATGGATGCATGCTTTTGTACAAAGCAACGTAATCCTCGTATTTTGTGATGGTGAAAGCTCCACGGTTATCTTTTCCACATCCAAGATACTCCTTGATGCCAGTGAGAATTGTCGGAAATTCTACTTGGGCAATGTTGAGAAAATGCCACCATGTTTTAATCGATTGGTGCTCCCTTCTGCATCAAATATCCCTGCTAAAAACCCTGGGTTCATCCGGGTCAGATCAACTTCAGAAGCGTATGTCATCTTGTTACTGTTGCAATATTTCATTAGTCCTGCGAGCTCTTCACGTCTGGCAAAATTCTGTGAATCGAGGAATTGCAACGCAATTCCTGCTTGTTTGGATTTGATCACGGCATTTTCCGCGAGTATCTTAAGAATCGAATATGCAGAGGTGCCGCCATACACAAGTTCCCACCCCTGCACGCCGTTGGAAGATGTAGCTTTTTTTCCTTTGTGCAATGAGCCTCCGCCGTATTTGCTTTGAAGTGCTGCTAAAAATGAATAATTCGACTGTGTCATACCAACCTGAAGCTTCCAGAAACGTCCATTCCTTCCAAAAGAGATGTGTCCATCGCCATCAAAAAATCCACTTAACCAAGACTCTGTCATTCGTTCAGTGTTGTATCTGGTTGGAAAGGGCTTCAATGATGGTTTGATTTGATAAACACTTCTGTCTTTCTCGAGGAAGATGGACATTAGCCCCTTTATCTCACGATTGAGATATTCGCGTTCAGCGTTCTCCTTTTCCCTTTGCGTCCCTTTTTGGTGTGCTGCCACGTGGCGTTTCAAATTACGATATTCGGATGATTTGTAAGTGCAGCCTTCAACTGGACAAGCGTGAGGTTTCAAATTTTCGTGGACGCCTCGGATATGTCGTTGGAGATGTGAGTTGGACTTTGAGGAGTAAGCGCATTGACTGCATGGAAATGGCCTCTCTCCGGTATGGACGCGCAAATGCATCTGCAGTAAAAAAGCGCTCTGCGCTATATAGCGGCAGCCTTCGTATGTGCAAATTCGATTTTTTGGCACATTTGCCAGCAAAACTAGCATGAATTTTGTCACTCAATGACCATTGACGGACGTAAACATTCATTGACTTACTGTCCGAACTGTCACAGTCATCCGCGTGCAGACTGTCGTTATCGCTTGTCTCAGCATCGCCAAGTACATTTTCTGTATCCATGGAGTCGCTGCCTTCTGTCAGTTCGGCGTCGCTGTCCATCGAAGTTTTCTATATGGTGAAAATTCTTTAGTGACCAAGGCATTTTATAGACTTGCACAGCCACATCTGGTAAAAATAAATGACAAATTTATTGTATTCTTGTACGGGTGTCTGTCTAGGGTTAAAGACGCAGGCTACGTGTTACATGTTACCAAATTTCACATTTGACTGCGCTTAGCGGCGTCTGTGGAATCACCCAGAATTCTGGAGACGCACTGACGTCTCGTGCTCCCCTGGCGTCCGGTGGTGTGCATCCAGCCCGATGTACCCCGCTGATGTCTCGGGTCATGCTGACGCTTGGAGACATGGGGCACTTGTCCACACTGCATGAAAAGCGCCACCACCAAGATCTATCATCTAATGGAAAGTTCTGACTGTTTTCAAAGTCTGTGCGAAAGCTTGCAGTGAGGCTGTACATCACAAGAACGGACCCATTGTCCGTCCCAAGAAACCAGTTTTGCGCAAGCGCGCAGATACTGTCCATCACTTCGCGCGCAGAACTGTCTGGGATATAGTGCTCCGTTATGATACACTGAGAAACGCATACAACGCCTGTCGCAATCTCGGGGGCGGTGTTTGTTAGGAACGCATCAACATTGGCTGTGGACAAGTGACAAAATCGAAAATGGCGGGGTCAGCAAGGGTCACGGATAGGCACTTGCCCGCAGACGCCCAACTACTGGATGAAGGGCGTTGTGCGGGGCTCGCGGCTTACATTGATTAATCCTTCAGCATGTTCCCCCAAGTGCTTGGAAAGTTACAGACTCACGGGGAGACGTTGGTTATACCGACAAGTGAAAAACGATGCATGTTCGAAAGGCGGGAACACAGCACCAACCACCAATACTTTGTTATCACGAAGAAGGGCGAAATCACGAGACGGTGCTACTCTGACAAATGCAGTGGCAAGACATTCGGAAAACGCACCATTCCAGANTCTCTTCTCGCGTCACTGAAGCATTTCTTCGATATCGTCGTTCCCATTGACCCTGAGCTCGTACGCATGGCAGAGTTAGAGGCAAAGCAGAACGTTGGGGAGAACTTTGAGGGAATCGATAACGTGGAAGTGGCGCTCGTACGCGAAAAGAGCACGATCGAGGATGACCCCACGCGTCAGAGTGACTTGCTCAACTTTTGGGGAAACGGAACCACGGATAGCACTGCACTGGAAGTGTCGTTCGACGAAAAGTATGTCATCTTTGACGACCCCGCTCTCAACAACAGAGCGTACAAGGCCCTCGATGGAACGCACGTTCATATGGCGGAGCTGTTTTTAGAGCTGGCAAACACAAGTACCGCATCACAAAAAGCAAAGACTGGTGGGTCTTCCAGGGTCATCGCTGGAGAAAGCACAAGCTGAGGGAAGAAATGAATATCAATATCCACACCGCCCTCAACGAAACGCTTGAAAAAATCAGAACGTCCTACATGCAACACCCGGAATCGGACTTGAGGGCCAAACGAATTGGGAAGATAAACAATTTGATCAAGGGCGTACTGGGGAAGGATTTGTGCCACATCAGAAATCAGGCGCTGCCATACTTCTTTCAGTTGGACGAGTTTTTCGGCGACAATCTCGACGCGAACAGGGATCTCCTGGGATTCAACAATGGCATATACGATTTCAAGCGGAATTGCTTCAGAGATGGTCGTCCGGAAGACAACGTCAGTTTGTCTGTGGGTTATGACTGGGTCGACGATTCCCAGATACCAGATGCTGACTTTGCTGCAGTGAAAACTTTTTTCACGGACATTCAGCCGGATGGCGAAGAGCTCACGTATCTTATGACCTACTTGTCCACCATGCTCCATGGTGGCACGTCGGAACAAATATTCACAATCTTCACCGGAAGGACTCGAAATGGCAAAGGTGTACTCGCTGATCTTGTCAAAGAAGTCCTGGGCGATTACTGCATCACTGTCGATCCGAAAATGGTTACTGGTGATCGTCTGCCGCTAAGGTCGCCACAACCTGATTTGCTTGAACTGAATTGCAAGAGAGCGGTGTTTGTCAGCGAGTCACAGAACACGCACGCTAACCCAAAGCTTCGCCTTGACGTCGCTTTCATAAAACTTATCACTAGCAACGACACCATCTCTTGCCGCGCACTGTACTCAAACGATATCACGCATTTCAAGCCCAACTGCAAGATAACCCTTCTCACAAACAAAATACCAGAGATTTCTTCAGACGGTGAGGAAATCTGGGGGAAAATCCGGATCGTCGAGTTCCCAATCACCTTCACCGAAAATCCCAAAGATCCGAGCGAGAGGAAAATCAACAAAAGACTCAAGGAGGCTCTTCCCCATTTGCGACTTCCTATGCTCCACACTCTACTGCGTGTTTACCGCGAGATATATTGCGTGCACGGCTTGAAGCCTACGGAGAAAGTGCAATGAGACACGCGCGCGAGCAAAACCAGTCCCGACGATCACGTGACATCGAACCAAACGCAAAGTTAGACGCTAGACTTTTTTCTCAGTGTATTACAAAATGACCACCAATAACAGAAACGTCATTTCAGCTTACGAGCGCAATAATCTCATAGTGTTCTCTCTCCTCATTTCGTTCAGAAACGGTAAGAAAGCACTCCTGTGTCCAAATGGGTGGAACAAATTCGTTTCGACTTCAGCTCACAGAATTCAACCGGAACATAACGCATTTGCTCTTCGAACGGGATCAGAGGGCGGAATCGTAGTAGTCGACGTGGACAATGTAGACACATGGCTCTCGTGGCTCACTGACAACGAGAGGGAGGAGCCCGATGCTGTCACGCAAAGATCTCAATCCGGTGGCTTGCACTATTTCTTTCATTGGGAAGACAAAATGTCCACTCTCAAGTCACGCGCAAAGGTCATCCCAGGACTCGACATCGACTTCCGAGGCGACGGAGGTATGATTATCGTCGCCCCCACGACGATAAGAAGGCCCGACGGCACGACCAGCGCTTACACATGGCTGGACGGAAAGGCACTCGTTGGTCAGGATGCGAAGACGCTCACCGCCATGCCGAATTGGCTATTCAACGCACTCAACAACAGTGGAGGACAAGCGAGAAAATTGAAACAGGCGACGTCAGGTGCGATCAGGTCGAAAGCTGCGGGGTCGTCAAGCCACTCGGTTTCAGACGTCGAGCAGAAGTCAGGAGAAGGTCTCGACGCGGGTATTGCAACTTATATTGAAGAGTCGTTCAGCGTATTCCCACAAGTACTCGGAATGTTGCAGACTCACGGGGAAACATTGGTGATACCGACAAGTGAAAAACGATGCATGTTCAAAAGGCGGGAACACAGCACCAACCACCAATACTTTTTTATCACGAAGAAGGGCGAAATCACGAGACGGTGCTACTCTGACAAATGCAGTGGCAAGACATTCGGAAAACGCACCATTCCAGACTCTCTTCTCGCGTCACTAAAGCATTTCTTCGAAATCGCTGTTCCCATGGACCCTGAACTTACGAAGAGGGCTGAGGAAGAAGCGCAGCTGAATATCGCGGAAAACTTTGATGGGAACGAAGGCATTGTCGTCAAGCATGTCAATTCGGAAGGGCGCCACAAAATCGTTGGAACGATGAAGCACCTCAACGGATGTGCGGGGTGCTGGAAATGCGGGAATTTACTCACTGTGACAACCGTCGCTGAAGGCATGTACATCTTATGCGAAAGTTGCGGCTTCCGCCTGCCGCAGAAGTTCAATTTCCCGGTACCAAGCGAGTACACGAACTTGACCAAGTTCTTCGTTTTCGTTCAAAATAACATTACAAACAATATCACGAACAACTACGGGGATGTATCAGGCTTGGACGTTTCCTTTGATGAAGTATATCCCATCTTCGAGGATCCAGGCTTGAATGCTTGTGCATACAATGCGCTCGACGGTACGGCTGTCCATATCGCGGAGCTCTTCAGGTATCTCCACAAAGATCGTTTGCGAGTAACGCACACCAAGGAGTGGTGGGAGTTTGACGGGAGCCGCTGGTCAAGATTCAAGTTGAAGGATAAAATTGAGTCCAAAATCGTCCCTTCTGTCTTGGAAACACTCAAGAAAGTTAAAAATACTACATTGCTCGCCCAAAGTCTGACCAAAGGGAAAAGCAGGTTCAGAAAATAACATCCATTCTCACTGCTCTACACGGGCGAGAGTTGCCCGCCATCAAAGAGAGATGCGTTCCTGTGTTTTACGAGCTCGATGAAAACTTCGCGGACAAGCTTGATACGAACAGAGACTTGATTCGCTTTGATAATGGGGTGTTCGACCTCAAGGAAAACCGTTTTCGGCAAGGGCGCATGGACAACTACCTCAGCATGAGCGTTGGGTACAGCTGGTCTGACGAATCCCACCCAGAGATAGAATCAAAAGTCACCGCATTCTTCGAGGACATCCAGCCTGACATCGAACAACGGGCGTACCTCTTCATTTATCTTTCAACAATGATCTCGGGCTGCACGCAGGATGAAATCTTCACAATCTTCAACGGGAGAACTAGAAACGGGAAGAGCGTACTCGCGGACCTCATGAAGGTGACTCTCGGCGACGATTGCGTCATGGTGGATTCAAAGATGGCAACGGCAGATAGACCTGCGCTCGGTTCACCGCAACCCGACTTGTTAGAGCTGCGTGGAAAGCGGGCAGTATTCATCAGCGAGCCGCAGAAATCAGCTCACTCACATTAGTCCACTCTCAAGCTCAACAGCGCATTCATCAAATTGTTCACAGGAAATGACACCATCAGCGCCAGACCTCTGTATTCGAACGAGATTGTTCACTTCAAGCCGCACGCAAAGATGACCATCATGTGCAATTCAATCCCTGAAATGGACTCCGGTGACGAGGCAGTATGGGCAAGAAGCAGGATTGTCGACTTCCCAACCACGTTCACGGACTCGCCATCAAAGGAAAATGAGAAACTTATCAATAAAGCTCTCAAGGACGAGTTACCTCTGTGGCGTTTATCTCTCATGAAAGCACTGATCAAAGCGTACTTGGGAGTATACATGGTCCATGGGCTGAGCCCCACGGAGACCGTATTAACTCGAAACAAAATTGTTCGTGAAGAGACTGACCCGTGGCGCAAGTTTTGGGACGAGTGCATAGTGGAATCACTGAGAGATAATTTGCACTTTGTCTCGATAACTACTACATTTAACGTGTGGGCATCACAAAATGGCTACACTCTCCAAATGATGCCAAAGGGAATTCGACCGAAGCTTGAGGAGATGTGACTTCGCATTGGGCGCCTCAAGGAAAAGGGAAACTCAAATGTTCAGTTCGGCATATACGGCCACACACTAACAGAGTTTGGCCAGAGCTTGCTCTCACCTAATGCCATAGAAAACTAGTAAGAGATGTAGTTGGACGAAAATTTGAAAAGTTCCCCCACATGGCTTGACACCCAAAGTGAGCTTTGGAGAGAGTCCCAAGACCTTTTAGAACGCACGACCATTTGTTAGAGAGTTCTTCACTCGATTGCCTCTCTGTTGGAGTTGAATGCAAACATCCTTGAGCTCTAAAAAACCGCGGGGGACCCAATCATATTCACGGCAACTTCACTGTGCCTTACATACAATAAATGGCACAAAACATTAATCAGGCACGATTTTGCTATTGTCGTACAAATAAGTGAGTGTTAGTGCACGGATCGTGGACTTAAAAGGGCTTCGATTTTCAAATTATTTTTCCAACACTTCGAGACACTCGAAGTGTCAATATGCCGCCAGAGTCGCCAGGCAGCACAATATCAGCATTGGCTCACATACCGCCCAACGAGGCGCTAACGTCGTTGTCCCGCTTGCTAATAGTACGGGCTTGCCCGCACTTCTCCAACAAAACAAATCCGTGTTCGCTCCTACCAAGGATCGCACGTCTTCGGAGTGCAAAGGTTACTACAATGACTGGGCGGCGAGAAGGGTGGAAAAGTGACCAATGCAATATAATCTGGACCAAGGAGGTTAGGGTGAAACCTAACCCCAACGCGGGTGTTAACTTGCGCAATGGACGAGGCGTCGCAACCAAACCAGCAAATGGGTGCATAGTCGCCCAGTAACAACTCGGAGGAACTGACCCGAGCAACGACTTAGACTGTTTACAGTATGAAACTTAATTGTTTGTAAAGCTGTAAGAGCACATCAAAAAACCACCTCAGGGAGTTTACACTTCAATACAACAGTGCAGACTCATAGTCCGGGGGAAACCGAATCATAAAGTCAAAAGCTTTGAGCGCACACCCACTTCGGCACGTCAAAAAAAAGGAGAGCCCCCTTACAGCGTGTGCGCCCTTCCGTTGCATGTCATTGGTCACTAACTTTCACGCATAAAGGGCACTTAGCACCGAGGGCGCACCGAGATACGACCCTTTTTTAGTTGTTGCACGTTGTACGAAATTTGGAAAAGTAGTTATATATGGGGGTACCCAAAATCACAAAGGGGTAGTGTGAGCCAGTGAGATTCAGGTCCCTTTTTAGAAATCTCGTGCACCTGCGACCAATTTTGAATGGGTCTTCACTGGGTCTACGAGTGTGGAAATCGTTGGTCGCAAGCATTTTTATGTGCAATGATTTTGGCATCATGTGTCAACGCAGTGACGTGCGGAGTGCAAGCCAAAGTTTTTTTTTTTGGCAGAGCGATTTGCTGTGCCAAGTTCCAGATACTGGGATGGCCGGCTGTGCGCTACGAACGAAGGAAACCCCTTATTTCATGCTCCACCACGGTGTTTTTTTCAACAGGAATAACACACATGGCTTTGCAATCGGCCAACAGACCATTGGAGGTATGGGATCCGTCTGAAGTCTTCTTCTCTCAGGCAACAATCAGGAATGTTTTCACATTCGGGAAAAAAGATCCAAATGAACACGTCCCTATTGTGCCGTGGCAGCAGAGAGCACCATTTACGCGGTTCATTCTATCAATATGCCATGAGAATCTGCTGATTGCGTTTGACAACCGCAGACTGCTCAGTGCTCGCTGGCAAAGAAATGGCGAGAAGAGGAATTATCACGGGCGGGCTCGGATTCTGTGCAGAATAAAGAGTTCATCTGAGGAGATTTCGGAGGAAGACAGGAACGACGTGGAAACTGAGTTTACACTGGTCTGGGAAGCGAAGAAACCTTTAACAGACGGTCACATTGTTGTCACAGCGCATGCGACAACGTATGGAGGTGCAGTCACGGTACGGGGAGCTAGCCAAGGAACAGCGTTCCCTCCACATGGACGGTTGGACCCACCTGTATATGGAAGTCTGACCGACGCGCAGAGTTCTCACTGCGATTTCGGCTGGCCGAAATGCCTTCGTGTGTGGAAATCCAAACCGGTGCCAATAGAGATGGAGTCATTTGCGGAAGTACCAGACTCTGCTTTCTTTGGTCTCAATAGGAGGCGGATATTCCCACACTCTAGATTTGTGGAAGTCTTACATGGCTTCCCAGAGTGGTTCACGATTGAGAGATGTGATTTTTATCCGGAAACAATTATTGCAGAAGGAACCAGTGACGATGATCAGGCTGACGACTCTTCAGAAGTGCACATGGACATTTGCGATGAGTCACTGATGGCCCGTGAAGTAGAGTGGGATGCTGTTACCGAAGTGAAGTATGTCGCCGGATACCGTCTGGCAACTGAATCTTGTGATAGCAGATCGCCTGGGAGGCCAAAGAAGCCCGACTTCAACCAATAGTGATTCACAAGGTGGCGTTCAAAAAAATGTTTGATTTTTCCAAATCTGTAGATTCATTTGAAAGGAAGCACATGGCTGGTGCATAAGCCACGAGCCCATATTTGTATTATAACCAAAAGTTGTCTGCAATTTTGGTTGAAATTGGCGCTTCTAAATGTGGTGTTTTGAGTTTCCTTGTTTTGTACCGTATCAATGGATAGCCTGGTTCCGATTCAGTTTGGTGAGGTCGTACTTTGTAAATTATCTGCAGGATGCAGGGTGCGCATATTGTACCTATGAGAAATGGTGTAGAGTACGTGAGCTCATTCAGCACAACACACTTAGCGTCTGGAATTGTAGGGCCACCATGTGGCAGGACACCACCACTACTTACTTGTGTAGAGTACGTAAATGGAATTGTACAGCCATTAACATCAAATGTGATGCTCTCACATGGCATAATTCCTTCAATTACTACATCGTAGATCGCACCGGCAAGCTTGCCCTCTCTGAAATCCCATGTAAAACATAAAGGATGGGCAGAATCAGCTTCTATTGGTTTTTCGACGTGTTGCATTCTATCATACAGCGTTACAAACAATTAAGTAGGGTTTCACCCTACCGTAAACAGTCTAAGCTGTAGGGATAGTGTTCACCCTATTACCCGGGACAGTTTCTCCGTGTCGTTACTGGTTAGGGTCCGACCTCCTTGGGCTCTGCGACTGCAATAACTTTGTCATCATGTGTCAACACAGTGGACATGCTGTGTGCCAGCCCAAATCCAAACTGTGACGTGGCTGGCGGGCCGCGCATTTGATCAGATGGTATCTGGCACACCCCCTAAAGTCAACGGCCCCGTGCACTATGTCATGTCTTTTTGTACTTAAATAGTCCTCGGGTATAAAAGGCGACAATGCAAAACCAAAAATCAACAATTGAAGTCACTTAGATGATCACCAACGTCCAGAACGACAACGAGCATTTTCTTCGTAAGAGGGACGCCCTTCTTGCAGCGGTGCTATCAAACATTACGGAGACAACGTCTCCGTTTGTTGTGGCCCTCGAGAGGGTGATGACTGCAACGGGATACACACGAAAAGACAACATGAAACGGGCACTTGCGGGATGCGGCTTGGTCGATGGCGTAGACTACACAACTAATCTTCCAAAAGGTACAATGGGCAGGAAAGAAAATATCAAGCTCACTGTCGACGCCCCAAAAAAATTTATAGACTACTCACGAAAGGCAGCCTACGCAAATCCAAAAAAATCATCGGAGGATCAGAGAAGGGACGTGTCAAAAGATTGCAGAGCAACAGTTTGAAGGCAAGCATCTGCGACTGATTGGTGGTATCACGGACGTGAGCACACCTCGTGGGCACTATGAGATCAAGCCTGGAGAGTGTGGAAATCAGGTGTCGGGCAGCTCTTGGTTTATCAACACGAATCTCCACGAGATTTTCTGTATCTGTGCTTATTTGGAAGGCGCCCCAAGAGCCGGAACTTGCTTGAATTGATGAGAAGTGTTTGTGACGCCCATGGCATCAGGGTGTATGTCTACAGACAGAACGAGAAAAGGTTTGAGGAATGGATATCTGGTAGGTGTGAAGAGAGTAGCGACGGCGAAAGTGACTGTGTAGATAATAGTGAATCGGAGGGCGATAAGGATGGTGAAAATGACGGCGAAAATGACGACGGGAGAGACGGTCGGAAGCGTAACGACGCGAGTCACGATGTGAAGGACGACGAGAGTGACGACGCGAGTGAGGACTGGAATGGGGACTGGAATGGGGACGCGAGTGAGGACTGGAATGGGGACTGGAATGGGGACGCGAGTGAGGACTGGAATGTGGACTGGAATGGGGACGAGGGGGGCGACGCGATGAGACTAGAAACGGCGAGTGACGCTCGCGAAAACGGGCAGGGACCAAGTGGCGGAGAGTCAAGTGAGGCTGGGACTGCGAGCCCCACGCCCATAGCGACGACAAGCGCCCCTGAGGGAGAGAACGATGCGTGGAACCTCTTCTGGAGCGAATGTGTGCAAGGAGCGGGGACCAATGTCCACTTCATGACGATCACGACGACCTTCAATGTTTGGGCAGAAGAAATAGGGCTTCCCATCCGCGTGATATCTAAGGGTATCAGACGCCAGCTTGAAAGACTCGGAGTCCGTATCGGGCGCGTCAAGGAGAAAAGGAACCATAATGTCCAATATGGAGTGTACGGGCACTACCTCACGCCATACGGAGAGCGTCTCTTGCAGCGTGCACGCCCTTAAGTTGCATGTCGTTAGTCGCTAACATCACGCATAAAAGCACTTAGAACCGAGGGAGCACCTAGATACAATATATTCTAATTATTGCAGGATGTACGAAATTTGGAAAAGTAGATATATAGGCCTACTCAAAATCAGGAAGGGTTAGGACTCGCCTATAAGAGTCAGGACCCTTTTTGGGTCCTGACTAACACTTTTCTCTCGAATGTTTCCCCACTCTGAGAGCCGAGTAGAGAAACGTTTGTCACGATCCTCTTCATGTGCAAGATTATTGTGATCATGTGACATTTACACAGCGCACTACGCGCGCACAAGCTTGCACCAAATTGGTAGTCAAGTGAAAAACGATGGTAGTTGGGTGTACTTGACCACTAAATTTCCTGTATGTACACCGAACGTTCAACCTGCTTTTACATTCATCAGAACCCAGAATAATGGGCAAAACATACGTCGCCCCCGTCATCAGGGAAGGATCAAGCCGCCACCCAAATGGAGGCACGTGATTTCCAAATGGAAAAAATGCAGATAACTCACTTGTCAATGGCCCTATTTACCGAGTGAGGAGAAACATTTACCTCAAAAAAGTTGGAAATCAAATTTGCAATTGGTGAAAGGAGAGCGCGAAGGCAACTACATCCTCGGACGAGATTGTGTCGAATATATCCTTCCCGTCATCCGGGAAGGATCAAGCCGCCACCAAATGGGTGCCCCTCAAAATGAGCCATCTGCTCTAGAACAATACGACACTACTTGACCAACTTGAAAGCGTCCAGAGCTCTTCACCGAGTTGGTTAGCGTTTTTCCCCCAACCCTTTGACATGGGTCAAAGGCAAGCCATGCATTCGCTTTTACGTACACTCGGTGTGCCGAACAAAAAAAGAACAGGTGTGACGAAAGAGCCCGCGGCGCGATTGTGGCACACATCCCAAACACGGCACAAACTGCCAAACTTTTTTCGAAACGAAGTACCAAGAGCCATGACTTCTTCAGATTTGACAACAGTCTCTTCACTCAAAGGCAAGGCGATCGCATCGCCTTTTCCGGACACATATCCAGCCCCGATTCCAACCATAAGTGAGTACATCGAGGCCCGTCTGGACACGAATGAGCGTCAAATATACGAAAAGATCGTTGTTGCACGTGAAAATACTCCAGACGACACTGATCACGCAGTCACACTCGAAAACATATATGAAGACCTCGGGTATTCGAACAAAGCAAATGCAAAAACTGGATTACAGAGAGCTCACTTAGTGCAAGGTGTTGATTATATCATCGGTACTACAAACTGCAACTTTACAATTCAGGCAAATGAAAATTTGCCGCGAGGGCGTCCATCCGAGACGATCCTCTTAACATGGAAAGCTGCCACCAAGTTTGCACTCCAAGCGCCGACAAAGGGAGGAAATGCGGTCAGAGAACTTTTCACCAAGCTATTTGACCTTGTTCAAACATACGCGACATTGCAAGCCAATTACGCTCTTCAATTCAGCAGTAGGCGCGCCAAGCTGGAAGGAGCTCACAATGCAATCATGTGCCTCTATCAAAACGGGAAGGATGTTAAAGGTGTTTATTGCGGTTCAATCGGCGTTCGAAAAATAGAAACTGGTGAAGTTGAAGAAGTGTACAAATTCGGATCCACGGGTGACCTTCATGACCGAGTTCTTGCACATCGAAGCAAATTTGGAGAGTTTTACCTCATGTGCTTTTTAGAGACACCACTTCACATTGACGTAGAAAAGCACTTCAAGGCTTTGCTCTTGATCCGTAAATGCAGAACAATTGTCAAAGACAACACAGGTGGCAACCAGACTGAGATTCTGGCACTTCGATGTGATCTCACTATGAACGGAATAGCAAAACTATATAAGGAGATAAACTATGAGCTCGCGCTTTTAGCGACAAGCGGCGTTTCCGCGGCTGTGTGTGACACGCCAGAGGTGAAAACGGAATGCGAGAGAACGAAACAGAAAGAGTTTGACATAAAAATAGAACAAGAAAAGACAAAACAGGAGCAAGAAAAAACAAAACAGGAAGAAGAAAGGACGAAGCAATTACAACTTCAAATTTCTTTGTCCGAGATAAGGGGGTCTTCTGGCAAGGCGCACCAAAGGGCACACAAGGCAACGGATGTCGCCCTTAATGGCGACGAGAGCGACTGGAAGTGCGCCGAGAATGGCGAAGGAAACGACGATGTGAAGGACGACGAGAGCGACTGGAACGGTGCTGAGAATGACGATTGGAAAGACGAAGAGAGTGGCGACTGGAATGAGGACGAGGGTGATGATACGATAAAACTAGAAGTAGGGGGCGACGCACCTGAGAACGGGCAGGGCCCCAGTGGCGAAAAGTTGATTCAGTCTGGGCCTGCGAGCGCCACGCCAATAGCGACGACAACGGCCCCTCCGGCGCAAGGGCCCATGTTGAGCGCGCTACCGCAGCGAGTATTTGGAGAGAACGAGGCGTGGAACCTCTTCTGGAGCGAATGCATGCAAGGAGCGGGGACTCATGTCCACTTTGTGACGCTCACGGCGACCTTCAATGTTTGGGCAGAAGATAAAGGGCTTCCCATCCGCGTGATGCCTTGGGGCATCAGACACCAGCTTGAAAGACTCAGTGTCCGTATCGGGCGCGTCAAGGAGAGAACGAACCAAAATCCACAATATGGCGTGTACAGACACTACCTCACGCCATACGGAGAGCGTCTCTTGCAGCGTGCACGGCCTTAAGTTCCATGTCATTGGTCGCTAACTTCACGCATAAAAGCACTTAGCACCGAGGGGACACCTAGATACAATCTATTCTAATTGTTGCACGCTGTACGAAATTTGGAAAAGTAGTTCTATATGGCCCTACCCTTCTCACAAAGGGGTAGGGAGAGTCAGTGAGATTCAGGACCCTTTTTGGAAATCTCGTGCAACATCTCACATTTTTGAATGGGTCTTTACACGGCACTACGAGTGTAAAAATCGTTGGTCGCAAGTATATTTTATGTGCAATGACGTTGGCATCATGTGTCAACGCAGTGGCGTGCGGAGAGCAAGCTAAAATACAAACTGTGATTTTTTTAGTTCGAACATGCCGAATTCCAGGTACTGCCGAAGTCTACGTGTCGGGGGCTGGGCGCCTGATCGCTATGAGCGAAGCAAACCCACTTTGGCACTGTGCAAGTTGGGCGGCATGACTGGTTTTTTCACCCCCTGTCGCCAGTGCATCGTATTTTGATGAAGGTTATTGTATTTTGGTCGCCCAATCCGTTTTCACTTCTACAAATATGCCAATCGTTGGTACTGAGAGGCTATCGACGATAGATACAAATGATTCATATCCCAGAGCAGAATTGGTGCCACTACAGTCACGATACAGCTGTACAAACAATTAAGTTTCATACTGTAAACAGTCTAAGCTGTTGCTCGGGCCAGTTCCTCCGAGTTGTTACTGGGCGACGATTCGCCCATTCGCTGGTTAGTGTCCGATGCCTTGTCCATTGCGCAAGTTAACACCTGCATTGGGGTTATGGTTCACCCTGACCTCCTTGGTCCAGATTACATTGCATTGATCATTTTTCCACCCTACTCGACACCCAGCCATTGTAGTAACCTTTGCACTCCGAAGACGTGCGATCCTTAGTAGGAGCGAACACGGATTTGGTTTGTTGGAGAAGAGGTACGGGCAAGCCCGTACTATTAGCAAGCGGGACAACGACGTTAGCGTCTCGTTTGGCAGTATGTGAGCCAATGCTGAGATTTTGTTGCCTTGTGACTCTGGCGGCATATTGACACTTCGAGTGTCTCGAAGTGTTGGAAAAATATTTTGAAAAATCGAAGCCCTTTTAAGTCCATGATCCGTGCACTGACACTCATTTATTTGCAAGACAATAAAACGTCTTCGGGGCGTGCATTTTGACTCTTTTTGTCACATCGCGAGTGTCGAGCACGCACGTGAAGTGTAAAGTTCACTGATTCACCCCATGCGCCAGCAATCCCGACACGCAGCTCGTTACCTTTGGAAAAGAATGACAAGTCTCTCTGGTTCCAAAATTATGGCGTTGAGCACTTCGAGACACTCTAAGTGTCAATATGCCGCCCAGAGTGGGGTCACCAGGCAACACAACCTCTGTGTCATTTCAGCCAAAAAGGACACAGAGCCCATATCGGGCGTCAAGGAGAACAAGTGTACAGGCACTTCTTTGTGGCGAAAATGGGATCGCGTATTGTCCGCCCTTATGTTGCATGTCGTTGGTCGCTAACTTCACGCGTAAAAAGCACTTAGCGCCGAGGGCGCGCCGAGATACGAGCCTTTTTTAGTTGTTGCACGTTGTACGAAATTTGGAAAAGTAGTTATATATGGGGGTACCCAAAAATCACAAAGGGGTAGTGTGAGCCAGTGAGATTCAGGTCCCTTTTTGGAAATCTCGTGCAACATCTCACATTTTTGAGTGGGTCTTTACTCGGCACTCGGAGTGCAAAGAAACGTTGGTCGCAAGCATTTTTATGTGCAATGACTTTTGGCATCATGTGTCAACGCAGTGGCTTGCGGAGTGTCCCAACGTCTGGCACTCTTAGCAGGACACAGAGAGGTTCGCAGTGGTGGCCAGTCCCTACAGCCTCCTGACCACGCGTTCAGTCCGGGTGGAAGGACAGACTTGTTTTTTTGTCACATCGCGAGTGAAAAGTTCAGTGCTTCGCCCGTGAAGGGTCGAGTGCTCCAGCGTGCGCCATCAATGCAGACACGCAGTATTTCTGGTGCAAAATCATGCAAAATCTGTCGTACCGCATTTTTTAAACGCCTTATGGTGCGCATTAATGACTCGTTTTTGACACATTGCGCGGATTGACGGAGCAAGTGTTCGGGCACCTCCACGTCTCCCTGAACCCCCTCCTGGGGCTAAATACTTGGGGCCAAATTCAGTTTCACTCTGATGAGCGTAAAGGGCGATGACGTCCATATGTGGGGCGTTTAAAAGAAATGTATTTTGTTATGTTATCAGACAACACTAGTGTACTCCACACTTGGCGTGGTCCCTGCATTGGCCTACACGACTTCTGAAAACCTTTGCAGTGCGATCGGCGCACACATCTGAGTGTGGAAATGAGCATGCCTCTCCTCGCACACTTTTGAGCAATACCTCACAATCTTGCATCCAGCGCACAATGTGGTATTGTTCAGTGCAAACTGCAGCGTACACCCGCTGCAAGATACCTTCCTCGCTGGCAGGTTTGGTGTCCATCCCGTCTTTGCCTGGGCAACAAGAAAAACGGTAAACGCTCGAATATATTTGCGAACTGTTTGTGCAACTCAAATACGAACGCCTCACACATTCGTCTTCGTGTTCGATTCGTAACCCGAACAACGAACACCCCGACACCCCATTCGAGTACGAGTTCGCTTCGCGAATATCGAAGCAAACTCGAACTTCACGAATGTTCGTCATGGCGCGACCCGGCAGGTGGGCCAAGTTCACCTGCAGGCGAAAGCGATGAATTTGCGGGAAGGCCGCTTCCAAGAGTTACCTTGTACTCGCTTTCTGACCCCCAAAAGTTCTTCATTCTTGAAGTGGCCCACTGACCTGTGCCTCTTTCTTTCCTTTTTGGGGTCCCTTTTTTGCTGCGGTTGGGCTGTTGCCGCACTCCACACGATGGCTGCGATGGCTGCGTCCCCCCCTTCGGGGCCGGCTGATGAATTGCACGCATCGCTCGGCTGGGGTGATGTAAGATACAAGTGGGAACTGGGTTTCGGCCAGGAAGATGTGGAGAAGGCAAAACCACTACCCCATCGGTCGCAGGGCGGGTATGGGAGAGTTTGGGAAGGCACCTACCGGAAGCACACACATGTGGCCATCAAGATCGTTGAGATTTTTGCTGACCACTACACAATTGAGGTTGGGATTGTACAGTACTTCGTGGTACGAAACTTGAGCAACACCGCTCTTCATTGCAGGACCTCGGAAACGAAATTGTACACTGGTACAAATCGAGGCACCCAAATGTTCTCCAACTTCTTGGTGTCTGTCAGTACAGCGAATACGAAGCAGGTCTGGTTTCGCCTTTCATGAAAAATGGGAACTGCCTGCAATTCCTTCAAAAAAAAAAAGGACGATGAAGGTGTCCCATGGAGGAAATTGGCATTGAGTATCGTGAGTACAATTTTCACTTTATTCCAGACCTAGGCTCGCTCCAAGTAAACTGCGCACCGCAGCTGTATGACACCGCTGTCGGAATGGACTTTCTGCACAGTCGGAAATTGTTACACACAGATTTGAAGCCTGAAAACGTTGTTGTGGACGACCAAGGCCGCGGATTGATCACCGATTTTGGTTTCGCAAAGAGTTTGTACAATCGTACTGATTTGGAGAAGACCACCGGGAACAGACCAGGGACGAAGATGTATATGTCCCCACAGCGACTCAACCACAAGGCTTGCACAAAGGAAGACGACGTTTATTCATTTGCTGTTATGGTTGTGACTGTGAGTCTCTGTCTTTGACGAACCCATCGACCTGCTCATTTCAATTGTTGCAGTTGTGGAAGTGTGAATCGGCTATTCTGAATTTCGATGACACAGATGATGTGCGGAAAGTCCTCTATGGGGATTTTCGGCCTGAAGTCCCCAAGGATCTACCTGAAGAATTGGGCAACCTTGTTCGAAGATGCTGGCACAAAGAGCCTTCTTATCGACCTGATTTTGCGGAAATAGCATCAGTGTTCAGAGATGCATGGTGAGCGACAAGCGTGTATCAATTTTCTTTCCTGTGTTCACACCTGTTGCATACAGGTGCAGTTTCCAAGACCCGGAAGAAACCACATCTGCAAATTCAGTTGGTAGGTTAAGTGAACAACATCCCCCCTTGTGCCGTGAAACTTTGATGAACAAGACCCCAGACCCGCAACCAATGCGTCAGCTGGCCAGTTCAACTCCTTCCGAGCAATTTTCAACCCCTCCATCGGTATGTGCTGCTCCTTTATCTTGACGCGTGTCCCCACTGAAATATGAGGATCTTTGCATCTTGGACCAGTCTGTTAGTCTCGCAAGATCTGATACCTCTGAAAGATATTCCCAGTCTCCAACTTCACTGCAACAGCGGGGTGGGCCAGCCCACATCTTTATTGACAACATCAACGTCTGGAAGGAGGCCAGGAAACAGGCGCCTTCGCTCAAGGGGATGAACATTGGGCCTGATGGTCTGGAAACACTTCGAGTCAACTATGGTGCATTGGTGGATGTTGTGCTTGAGGGGCGGCGACTTGGGGAGGGTTTTATTATTGCAAACGGACGTGGGCCTCCACAGTCAGCCTCCTTTAGGAAAAAGTTTCGTGATGGAGTGCACATGGTTCCATGGCAACTCAAAGACGAAAGATCTATCAACAATTTGGCACTCACAACTGCTACGAATCTCATGCAGCCTGAGTCCAGCGAGAAGGGATCTATAATCCTCATTTCAGGAGATTCCAGACACAAGCCATTGGTCGAACGAGCTCTTGAATTGGGGTGGCAAGCAGAAGTTTGGTTCTGGTCAAAGAGTAAGTTTGAACTTTCCGAGATCTCAGTCAAGAACAGTAACTATAACTTTGCGGTGGCGTACAAGCTCTCAGCGGTGAACTCAGAAACTCTGGTGGAACAGTTAGAGAGCTTGATGAACATGACTGGAAATTTTGCTTTTCCGAGATGCCCCTACCTCCGTCGGTGAAGCGCATTCCACCTTTCTTGGAAATTGAAAATTCAACGTTTGGTCTTGATGAGATCAACAAACTTTCGAAAGAGCTTAAGCTTGTTCCAATTCACACAAAAGAGGTAGAAGGGGGGAATGGGAGAATCGTTAAATGGACACTTTTCTACTCAAGCAAGCCGAACTTGAATAGGGCTGTGAATATTTTGAAGAGCAAATGGAATATTGATTGTTTTGCGAGCAGTTAAATTTAAACAATTGGATTTCTCAGAGAATTAATCGAAGTTTGATGACAATGTAAGGGGCAAGGTGCGGCATAATAACAGGAATCGTTTCAAAATCAATTCTCCTACCACCGGGCTTTTAAATGGCTAGCAATCCATACAAGTGCACTTCAGTAGCTTGCCATTGGGCATATTCAATGTGATCATTTTAAACTGCTGTTACCGAGGGATTAAGGACGAGGTGAAGAAAATAAAAATCGGTCAGGAAAGCGACTCACTCCACTCTACCAAATCGTCTACTTTATGTTTACAAATTAGCAAACTCTGCAATTCCAATGTGGACCGTTGAGGAGATCATTCGCGTGACAGAAGGGAAACTCACTCACGAGAGAGTGAAGCAATGCACGACTGCGACGAGACTCCTGGTCGCTCTTTGTGGATATGCTTGGTTCAAAAATCCGCTCACATTTCGCGGACAGCCGGTGATTGCCATGAGTCAAGCCATTGGAAACGTCAGACTTCCATTTAAAGACTGGTCAGGCCCTGCTTGTCGAATCCCAGACGATGGAGCCAGAGGTCATTGGTGGATGCGTATTGCAGTCCAGGCCGGCATCAAACCGGAGCACAGCGGAACTGCTGACCATGATTTGTGCACCTCCGGCGACCAGGCTGAGAATGGGGTGGAGTGGTGGGACATTGATTTGACTGGATATCAATTCTCGACGAAGATGAACCCCAATCACGTTGTCCCAGTAAATTCAAAGAACAGCGTGGCTAATATACTTCGCGTCGATTTTGCGGGGAATGAAGTATCGCTCGGCGGTGAGGAGAATAGGTCTGAGTGTAGAGAGCAAGGTGTATTGCTGAAGGATCAGTTCCAAAACAGAAACGAAGTGTTTGCTCTGTTTTGTAAGACGCATGCGGAGATTGTTCAACCTTTGATAAGTTGCTACAAGAACTTGCATATGTAGATGTTCCATTCAACAGAATGCGTTCCAGAAACTCCATTCTAGAATTAGGAAAGGTGGCTACAGACCGCTGGTCAGTCCATACGCACAGATACAGAGATGGATCCTGACCAAGGTAATACGTTTTGTCGTTTGGGAGGTTCAGGACAATCCAAACCGTGCCATACCGCGGACTCATTGCAACGTATCTTTGAACAATCCCAAATGTGAGTGGGTCCCTAACTTTTGCAGTCTGGAGACATGCCAGCGATTCATGTATTCCGTGGGGCAGGGTGAGAGGGCACCGCACCCTTTGCCACTGGAGGGACTTTTCAAGTTTAAAGCGCGTGTCAATGTCTGAGAAGGCGTGTATCATAAGCAAGATCTCGTTTGGTAACTTGCAACGTGGTGCAGAGCGCAGGGCTATGCCTGACTCTGTTTTCTTTTTCCTTGGCTTTCTGTGGCTGTTCAATTTGCGGCGTCTTTTTCCCATATTCAGAACGAGGAAAAACGAAAGTGGGAGGGCGAAATGCAACAGGAAATGGCAAAACGGTTAAGGGAGACGCGCACTACGGGCATGGGGGGTCCACATGACCCCGCGTCTCAGAGACAATGTAGCGCGCACACGTGCGTTTTGCAAATAATGTATTTTCGAATAGTGGTGTCGCACTGACTGGTGGGGACAAAACAAAACGTCTGGGACTCGCAGCAGGACACAGAGAGGTTCGCAATTGGGGGGTTAGATAACCCTGCCCTACTCCCACCTGACCACGCGTTCAGTCTGGGTGGAAGGCAAGCGCTGCGCTTCAGGTCGCGTCGCGAAGCAGGTTGTGGCCTAGACAGCTAAGGCTCTTTCAGAGCCTAGCCCAGACCAGCCAACCGTGCCGCTCTGACGGATATATTGAAGCCGTTCGCTATGCCAAGCTCGCAATGCGAGCGACCACCGGGACGTCACTCCGTCAGGCGTCGCTGCGCAGATTTTACTCCGCGTAACTTCTCAGTGTGTGCGTTCGAGTCGAGTGGACTTTGAGTGTAAAAAATCACGGCAGAATAAACGCACCTTCTATATTGCCGAGCTCAGGGTAAAAGCGGAAGAACCACATTTAGCCTGAAGATTTTCTGCTTTTGGAAAGTCTCTGGGCCAAAACATGGTGTTGAGCTGTGACGTCGCGCTAGGCGCTAAACGCCTTCGCGCATGTGCGTTTTCGGTCTTTTTACCACACTTCGAGTGTCAAAAGCACTTCATTTGTGGATGGCACGCGCAGCTTGAAATTCGAGCCTGGAACTTTAGTTTTGAAGTCTTCTGTATTTCCACGCCCAGACCTACAGCGCAGTACGTTTTGAAAAAGTTTGAAAGTCTCCTGGTCCCCAAACATGGTGTTGAGCGCTGTTGTCGCGCTACGCGCTAACCGCCTTCGCGCATTTTTGGCCCTTTTTACCACACTGTCTATCTCATCTATGAGATTGATCACGACGAAGAACGAAGAGCGCGGTATAGAAAGGAACAAAAATGAAGATAAAATATCAGCACTGAAGCAGCTCCTTGTAGTATGCACCTCCATCTCGGCAACAGCGGGTGCAGACAATCGAAGGCCACTTGAACACTTCCATCAGATTCACTTCAAACAAGACTATTTGACTGTAGAGTCGCACATAATTATTGATATTTGATGCACCTAGTTTCTGAAATGCGCACGGGAGAGGGAGCCCGGCACGGAACAGCTGGAAAGGCATCACACCGGATTGATACGCGGAAGCAAAACGCAAACACGACAAGACACATGGAAAACGTTATTACCCTTTTTCGACGTGTCCGTGTTTATGCGTGTTGCAGGGAAAGGGGCCCGGTCATTCGTGACCGGTCGAATTATTGGACAAGAAGACCCCAATCGAGAAGACCATGGAGGCGTTGGTGCAGCTGAAAAAGTGAGTGTGAAGTTGTTGCAACAACTTTTTGATCTTCGGGATTGTAAATCATTCACAGCGAGGGAAAGATTAAGTACTTCGGTCTATATTGAATCTCTGCCAGTACACTCCGTCGGGCGAGCAAAATCGCTCACGTCGACGCCATCCAAGTAGAATACAGTGAGTTTCAACCCACATAAAGTTCACATTCCTTTCCACCCCGACACGTACACTCGCGACTTCTGATTTCGCCACTCATCATTCACAATTCAAGGCCCTTCGCTCTTAACAAAACGGCCCAACTCAACCTCCTCGGCACTGCCAAAGGACTCGGTACCGCCGTCGTCGCATACTCCCTGCTCGGGCGCGGAATGCTCTCTGGGACGATTAAATTCCCCTCCGACTTCAGACCAACTGACTTGCGGAAGTACCTCCCGCGCTTCTTCACCGAGAACTTCCTCAACAACCTCGAGACCGTGGAGACCATCGCGGCGTTTGCGCGGCGCAAAGGGTGCGCGCCGTCTCAGCTCACTTTGGCGTGGCTCCTAAAGCAGGATGAGAGCGTCATCCCGATTCCGGGAACGACGAGCGTGGAGAGGTTGAAGGAGAACTTTGGCGCGTTGAGCGTGAGTCTCTCGGATGAGGAGAGCGCCGAGATCAGGAGGGCCGTCGAGGCGGCGGAAATTGCGAGAGGGAGATATCCGGAGTCGGTGATGGCGGATATGTATGCGGATACACCGGTGTTGGCGGCGTAAGGCACGCTTTTGCGACTGTATGACCGTGTTTTAATAAGATTGCACCACGTCAAGTGAAGTTACGTTGGTATCTCGCAAAATTTTGTTTCACCGAGCTCGGGGAAACGTAAAAGTCCGAATATATTGTAGCGGATTGGTATAAAATTAACGCCAATACGCTGCAAATCCATCACCTCACCGCTAAAAACCACATCACTGCCATGTCTTCCTCCGTCGTCGCCCCGCCCTCTCCCCTCACCACCCGGAAACTTGGCAAGAACGGCCCCGAAGTCACCGCGATTGGACTCGGCCTGATGGGCCTGTCGGCATTCTACGGGCCCACCAAGTCCGACGAAGAACGGCTCAAGTTCTTGAACGCGGCATACGAGGCTGGGGAGACCAATTGGGATTCTGCTGACATGTGGGTTCCGGGCAGGCGGCATGGTGTCGCCGACGATCACCAAACTGACGTTCGCAATTAAACACACCCCACTGACACGCTAGGTATGGTGACTCGGAAGACCTCCTCGGCAAATGGTTCGCCCTGAATCCCGAAAAGCGGTCCAAGATCTTCCTCGCAACAAAATTCGCCAACAAAACCGACGCAAGTGGTGGGCGGGCCGTCGACTCGACGCCGGAGTACTGCCGCGAGGCGTGCGAGAAGAGCTTGAAGAGATTGGGTGTCAGCTATATTGACTTGTACTACGTTCATCGGGTGGACAGGAAGACGCCCATTGAAAAGACCATGGAAGCGCTGGTTGGGTTGCAGAAGTCAGTAAGGCTATCGCTGTGGTTTGTGCATGGTCTTAGAGTCATCTTTAATGCAACTTCCGTCTTGTGTGCGTTAGGGAGGGAAAGATCAAGTACATCGGTCTTTCTGAAATCTCGGCTGACACCCTCCGTCGTGCCAGCAAGATTGCTCATGTCGACGCCATCCAAGTCGAGTACAGTGAGTATCTCTCGCTTCATCGGACCTGAATGGGCCTTGCGTCATTCTTGATCGCGTGCCTTCCATCCTCAGGCCCCTTCGCTCTCGAAATCGAAACCCCGCAAGTGGATCTTTTCCGCGTCGCCAAGGAACTCGGCACCGCAATTGTCGCTTATTCTCCCCTCGGCCGAGGAATGCTCACGGGCGCCATCAAGTCGCCCAACGACTTAACCGGTGAAGGCGACTTCCGCAAATTCTGGCCCCGCTTTTCCCCCGAGAACTTCCCCAAGAACCTCGTCAGCGTCGACGCGATTGCCGCCATCGCCAAGCGAAAGGGCTGCACTGTGGGGCAAGTGACGCTCGCTTGGTTGCTGAAGCAGGACCCAAGTGTCATTCCGATCCCGGGAACCTCCAAAGTTGAGCGACTTTTGGAGAACTTGGGCGCCTTGGGTGTGAATTTGACGGATGAGGAGGATAAAGAGATCCGTGCGACCGCGGAGGCGGCAGAGGCCGTTCACGGAGAGAGGTACCCCGAGCAACTGATGGCGTCACTTTATGCGGATACTCCGGCTTTAAGTGCTTGAGCGGATAGGCTTATTGATGGTTTTTGAATGTAGTGAGATCTGTGGAAGATGCTTAAAGTTTATCTCGTGCAATCGCCTGAACAAAGAAACCCGGAGTATCCTCGTGTTTTATGCAATGCGTGAGGCACATCTACATTCTCAGTACAATTTGAAAGTCTCGCTTCCCTACTATCCCTATATTTGATCTATCGGCGGATTGAAGGGGGAGCAAACTGCGAACAACGCACCTATATTTTGGAAGGCGATCAAGGAAAATGACACTGAACCTGTTTGTGCAGCAATTGGCTGTCTCAACTTGGCACCGAGAAAGATGTGAGCCCGATGCCAGTTGGCCATGTACTGTGATGCTGTGTGCCAGAAGGCGCACTGGAAGTTTCATAAGCAGGTGTGCCAGGAGGACTTTTTGGAATGTGGGAGGGGTCGGCAGACGCATCTGCCAGTGAATGAATTGCAGCGGTCTCTGAGTGAATGAATGCAGATGAAGACGTTGGACAATGTGTGCACATGTTCATTTTAAACTGCATTTGATGTCAAGTTTATAATGCAGATGGATATGCGTTCATTGAATGGCACTTGTGTAGAGCCCGATCATTATTCATTACACAAAATTGTGAGCGTTTTAGACCAGTTACCGAACAACCCCGTATTGATCCCAATGTTTTTTTTTGCGACAAATGACCGGGACGTCGTATCTCTCAATTCTCCCCCGAAAAGAAAATTCGATTCTACCACATTGCCGAAAGCTACAATACCAAACTGTACTGCGTGAAAGACCGAAAGAAAACAGTGTGTTTGCTTGTGGAAGAGGTTCAAGATTCTCACTCTCAGCATGTGCGATCGGCACCGAATTTCATCAATAATGCATATTAAAGTTGGATTATGGCTTCTGCGAAGTACACGTACGTGAACAACATGAAAACACTTGTCAGCTGTCGACGTGACAGAAGGGAAGAATCACCACGCTTCGTCTTTGTCCCGAAAACACAACAAATCAAGTACAAGTTCGCAATGACTTTTACATGAAAACGAATTACTATTGCGATTGCGGCGTGGAGGGGGCCGAGGTCCTGTGAGGTCTACGTGAGGTCTCCGCGGCGACCTCAGGATTTGGTATTTAGCTTGCACCTGCAACGAGGCAATGGCGAATTTTAAATACCGCAATTGATAGCCGGCTCACCTCGCAAATAAGAATTCTACCGGAGGTGTCTCGGAGAAATAGGAAAATGCGTGTCCGTCAGAAAAAGACAAAGACCCAAGACCAATCCAGAACCAACCCCACCCCATCCCACCCTTCACCTTCATCACCCACCATGTCTTCACCCGTCGTCTCCCCCCCATCGCCCCTCCCGACGCGCAAACTCGGAAAGAACGGGCCCGAAGTCGTGGCCATCGGGCTCGGTCTGATGGGCCTGTCGGCCTTCTACGGCTCCATCAAGTCGGACGAAGAGAGATTCAAGTTCCTCGACGCGGCGTTTGCGGCGGGGGAGACGAATTGGGACTCTGCTGATGTGTGAGTGTCGTTTTCGGCGATGTCGGGATTCATCACCCGGTATTGGTCGACATCGGATCGCCCCCCGACCACTCCCCTCCTCCCTAATTGAATTCTTCCATTCGGCGTTCTAGGTACGGCGACTCGGAAGACCTCCTCGGCAAATGGTTCGCCCGCAACCCCGAAAAGCGGTCCAAGATCTTCCTCGCGACAAAATTCGCCAACAAGTCCGACGGAAAGGGCGGGCGGGCCGTGGACTCGACCCCGGAGTACTGCCGCCAGGCGTGCGAGAAGAGCTTGAAGCGGTTGGGTGTGGATTATGTGGACTTGTACTATGTCCACAGGGTGGACAAGAAGACCCCGATTGAGAAGACGATGGAGGCGTTAGTTGGACTGCAAAAGTGAGTCAAGGCTGCTGGTCGTGCTTTGTGGAAGGTGCTCGATGAAGCTCATCGCCTCTTTCACACGTTCGTAGGGAGGGAAAGATCAAGTACATTGGTCTCTCGGAAATCTCGGCCGACACGCTCCGCCGCGCCAGCAAAATTGCTCACGTCGACGCAGTTCAAGTCGAGTACAGTGAGCATTCTCGTACCTCGGTAATTCACCGGACCTCAGCTGTTTCCTGACCACGTACCCTCTACCTAATAGGCCCGTTCGCCCTCGAAATCGAAACCCCCCAAGTCGATCTCCTCCGCGTGGCAAGGGAGCTCGGCACCGCAATCGTCGCTTACTCACCCCTCTGCCGCGGCATGCTCACGGGTGCGCTCAAGTCACCCGACGACTTTGAAGAAGGCGACTTCCGCAAGTTCTCCCCCCGGTTCTCCGCCGAGAACTTCCCCAAGAACCTCGTCAGCGTCAACGCCATCGCGGCCATTGCGCAGCGCAAGGGCTGCACTGCGGGACAAGCGACGCTTGCGTGGTTGGTGAAGCAGGATCCAAGCGTCATCCCGATCCCGGGGACCACCAAGATCGAGCGGGTGTTGGAGAACTTGGGATCTCTGGCTGTGAATCTGACGGACGCGGAGGATAAAGAGATCCGCGCGGCGGCTGAGGCGGCTGAGGTTCATGGAGGGAGGTACCCCGAAGCATTCATGGCATATTGTTACGCGGATACTCCGGCTTTGTGAGGGGTGCTGTATCAGATTTGTGCCTTCTGAATGTATTGATCTTTTGAAAAAGCCGTAATTGTGTGAAGTTCAAAAACTCTCATTTCTGCGTAACCGGACCCGCTTGCGAGTGCCAAGACCCGGCCGCAGCACCCAGCTAATTCCCCCCATCAGACCGAACGAACACTCAACGGCAGCGACATGTCCTACCCTCCACCGCCGCCCTACACATCCACCGCGGAACCGCCGTTGCCGCCAGGTTCGTCGTCCGTCTCTGCGTCCATCGTCTCTCCGGTTGATATTGATTCCGACGGCGACCCGCTCATGCGAAATCCAGGATGGGTTCAACAGGTGAGACTTTTTATGCATTGCGAATGGACCATGGCGCACGAGTCGGGCATGTGGATACTCACCGTCCTGAACTGTTCCCCTCGCCCGCGGCGAACAGTTCGACACGCGATACAACCGCTGGTTCTACGTCCTGACAACTGCGAATCCGCCCTGTGAGCGCCCCGCTGCTGATGCCGTTGAACCCTAGCGACGCTGATCGTGTCGACCTTCGCATCTTCGCATGCCGATCAACTCACACCTCACGGGACGTTATTCATTGCGCCACGCGTAGACACGACGTGGGTGAGTATGCTTTCTACGTCATTGTTCTGTACCGTCCGAGAGTGTTCTGTATCGGAAACCGAACAATTATGGGATTTTGTGTGGACATATTCCTGATGAAATTCGGGACGGTTGCACCCAGAAGTTTTCTTCTTCACAATCTTGCGCCTCCCCAAGCTTCTTCTCACAAAACTTGTATTCTATCCTTGCCAGACTGATCCACGAGCAACTGTCGCCTCAGCCCCTCCACCTGTCATTTACCAACAACCTCGACCTCCAACCATTATCGTCCAACAACAGCCTGTGCCGCCACCAATCGTTGTGCAACAGACCCCCATCGCCCCGTACCCGAGTGTTGGGACCGCCATAGCTGGGGCTGTAGTTGGTGGGATTGTGGAGAACGCCTTGTTTGGGCATCACCACCGTCATCACCATTTCGGGCATCATCATTACCACCACCGCCGATGGTGATATCAAGATATGCGGTTGTTTGTCCCCGAGGGCACCAAGAAGTCCTACAATGCTAATTTAGGAAATACGAGACATTCTGTGTTATGTTATGTTACGTCAACCGTGATCGTTATCGAGTGAATATAGAGGTGAACTCGGCGCATTTACCCCTGTGCAGCTCCAATTTTCGTCCACGCTGGATCGAAATAAGGGGCGTCATGGTTGGATATACAAGGGCCCGCACTTTCGGGAGGTAATCCCGGGCCGCATTCCTCGCCAAGGTGCCAAGATCCCCTTACTATTGCCTTAAGAAGACTCCAAAAACCCCGAGCAGTTAAAAACTTGCCACAGGGTTCTCTCGTTGTCCTTTCGTGTTTGCCTCAACTATTGCTGCACGCCTCGACGATTCGCGTTCATTTGCATTCGCTCGGACCAGTGAAAATGATCCGCCACGCCACTCTCGTATCTGTCCCCCTCTTCCTCTTACTCGGACTCGCTTTAACAAACGACGCAACCGTTCCCGGTGATCATCGACGTGAGTATGTTTGTTTCTGCTCCCCCAACCGGTGCCCAGACGCACACATCTCTGATCTCGCTCTGCCGTGCCGAAAGCTTTTCCGGTCGGAATTGGAACAGAAATATCTCGCCACGACCCGACCTCGTCGGACCTTGCTCTCAAAAGGCGCGCGGTCGATTGTGGACCTTGCGTCTCATTTTCCTCAGTTTGGTGCGTTTGGAACGCTGGTGCTCGTGCTCGCGATCCACAAATGCACTCCACTTCATTTGCATCGTCTCGGGTACTTCTTACTCCAGCATCTCCACATCGCCTACAAACTGCTCCAACTACGTGCGAACCGCTCTCTGCTCGAGCTCACAAGTAAGTCTTGCCTTGCTCATCGGCCGTGCAACGACATTGAATCTGCTGCTCATTCATTCAAATCTCACCATTGACATTCGCATCCGCACACATCCCCTTCGACCTTCTCCAGCTCACCCTGTACACCACGTGCCTATACGTAGTATTCGGGATGACCAGCGCTTCCACAGTGGAGTTCCTCAACGAAATCAACCAGATCTGCGGGTTCTCGGACTCGTTTCTCGACAGTAAAGGTTGCGGTACGTACTACGTGAGTTCTTTAACTTCGTTGTCCCAATGGACTGTGGACTGCACTTATAACGTCGTGTGTAATCTAGACTAAATATGGCGGCTGGTCGTCCGTCTACTGCCCCGCGAGTTCAGCTTCAGCCTCGGCCGTCGCTAGCGCTTCTCTGTCGGCGACGATTTCAAATGCCGTTGCGTCGTCCACAGCAAGCATTTCGACAACACCCACAAGCTCATCAGGACCCGCTTTGAGCTCGCAAGGAACGCCTTCGAGCTCGGCACCGGTATACGTGAGCAGCAGCATCCCCCTTCCACCTGCACCATCCAGCGCGAACGCGAACGCCCCACCAGCCAGCACCAACCCATCGACCATCCAAGGCGGTTCAGCTGCACCAAGTGACTCATCAACTCCCGTTGCTGCTATTGCCGGTGGAGTCGTCGGGGGTGTTGTCGTTCTGGGCGTTGCCGGCGTCGTTGCAGTGCTCATGAACAGGAGGAGGCGTAACGAACCCAAACCAAAAAGCAACCCTGATGTATCTGCACCACTTGCTTCAAACACAACACCGTCGTACCCCCCATCGCCTGCGCCTGCCCCTGCTAGTGCACAGTTGCCATCCGCGGCCGACGCTAGCACTCAGCTCATTGGGGACGTTCAAGGCCCACCACCGTCGACCGGACTTGCCCAGCCCCAGCCCTATTCGGAGTACGGCGGACCTCCTCCCCATTCGTCTCCTTATGTGAATTTCAACAGTTTCAGTTGGATGGTGCCAGGCGCAGCAATGTCGGCAGGAACTCTGGGCTCAGTGACGACCACTGCATTCACGGACAGCACTGCGATTCAAAGCACTAAGCTGTACCAACAACTTGGTGGATCCCCGGGTGGGCAAGGCGTGGTTGTGAACGTGCAGGCGGCCGCACTCTTTAGCTATAGTAAGTCGACTATGAAACCTGGCGACTGCTGGCGTGGCGGTTATACGTTTTTCCTTCTCAAGCCCCAAGTGCGCCCGACGAGCTTTACGTCGATAAAGGTGATATCATCTTTTGCGACACGCTCTTCCCAGACGACTGGTGTACCGGAAAAAACATAAATCGAGGTTCTCGGGGGTAAGCGGCTCTTGCTTTCTTTCGTTTTTCCCTGCAAATAACGCCCACACCGGTTTCACACTCCGCGCGCAGAATTTTTCCGGTGGCTATCCTAGGCCCGTCACCGTTTGGCATTGACGGGAATGCAGATGTTTCCAAGATCAGCCCGAGAGGGGCGAGCGTGATGCTAAGTACACGTGCGCTTCAGTAATACGTATTGAAGCAATGGGAGAGGGGAATAAGTTAATAAGTACGATCAATAGTATCGAACGATTTTGTATGAACTTGGGGAGGATACTCATATAATCATATAAGATGATCAAGTAATAATAATTAATTCTCTGTGCATGAAATTGGAAGTACGTTCGTCAGCATTAGCTCTTCTTGGAGCACCATGAACGGTTGCTCTTGCAATCTACTCACTCGCCCGAAACTTATACGTGTATCTTTTGTTACCTGGTGAAAGCCTCCGCCCCTACATTACAGCAGACTGAGCATATATTCGAACCCCTCTAGGCCTCAAACACAAGGGAATCCTTCCCTTATGGCCTGTCGCAGCAATCGAAGAGCACGCTAACTCACTGAACCCTCCGGAGCGATGTCGCAAGCGCAGGTAGGTCCGGGTGAAGCCTTCATGTTGCTCAACGTGTGCGCCTCAATGTTGACCCAAACAATCAGTCCTGTCCGTTTGGCACCGTCAATGATGGGGCCGGAAAATGCAACTGCATCACGGGATACCACCCTGCTCCAGCTGGGAAGTGTTGTTCGCCCAACTCCTCGTGAGTTGTTCTGTTTGCGTCGATTCGATGTTCTATTGGGCAAAACAACTAACGATGGCCACAATCGGAAGCTACAACTCTACAGGCGCATGTGTGTGCAAGCCAGGAACCATATGGAGTGCTGACTTCGCCACGTGGGTTGACTGCCGATGTCAGTCTCGATCGTTGGCTGAGGGCATTCATATTGCTGTCACATAATAGCTGCTACGGGACCAACGCAGTGCCCACAGACTGCCCGTGGGGTACCATTCCCAACGTGAACCAGCAGTGTGTCTGCAGGTCGGCATGGACGGCCGTTGGCGAGACGGGGCAATGTTGCTCGCCGAACTCTTTGTGAGCTTTCTTTCGTCATTCTCCTGTTGACAAACTAAATGAAGACTTCTGGGTTCATACTGTGTGTTGTGTCTCGCTTCGCGTAACGTTCGTTAGTTGGGACAGTGTTCGAGGGTGTATGTGCGATCCCGGCACATCTTGGGATGCTTCCGCTTTGGCATGCGTCCGGGTTTGTGGGTCTCTTTCAGCGACGATCAAGTAGTCGTCAACTAAACGGACAAGCAGCCAGCGCTGTGAATATGGATGCCAATTCTTCCACAACAACAGCGACACCTGAATCCAACGCGAGACTCATTGGAGGTGCAGTGGGTGGGTCTTTGGGAGCACTCGGTGTGCTAGTCGGGGCAATTTTCTACTTGCGGAGGAAAAGGTGGGTACTTTTGAGTCGAAGTTGTGCGACATATTTTCGTCTTAACCCGTCGTCGTATTTGGCAAAATGTGTTAGGGCCCGACACTCCAAAGACGACCCAGAAGAGAGGAAAACCTTACCGACTGCACCACCGTCACGGTCTCCATCTACATCCCCACCACAGTACAGCTTTGTGGTGCCAAGAAAGCTCACCCGCCTCTTTTCAAAATCGTCGTTTGAACCTTCGGTTCGGAAATCATCCGACAATCGCAATACTTTCCCATCCCTGCAGTCTTCGTTTTCCGACAATTCCCCCCCGAGTGCCCTTGTAACACCACGGATAGTGATTCCTTCAGTCGCGGACGTGACATCCTTGGAACTACCCCCTCCGTCGCACAGAGGTTTACCTTGGAGCACGCAAGCGAATGTCGGCACGGTTGTTGTGTCCAGTGAAAACTTGGATTCACTGGCCCCAATTCCTCGTATTGAGTTGGAGAACACCCTGTCAAATGGAAATGGACAAAACGAACCAAATTGCATCCACGTCGAGTCTGCAAACCCTCCAGCCAATCACGTGAGTCTTCACGCTCTCGCCGTTTGCGATGCTGTACAACTGATGATTGGGTCCTCGTATCTCTTCCAGTGGTTCTACAGTTACGCTGCGGAACTAAGCAAAATGGACCCCAATAGCACAGTGGCGAGTGCGCCTTATGCAGGCGAACCACTTTTCTTTCTTGTACCAGTATGTCACAGCCTTTGTTGACACTCCACTTGGCATTCGGATCGTAATGACGTTGTGCGTTCATCAATCACAATCAGTTTACACCTTCCCAACCCGACGAGCTTTGGGTCGCTCCTGGAAACGAAGTCGCGATTGCGACGGTTTTTAGAGATGGGTGGGCGTCAGGAAAGAATGTACGTTTCTCGCGGCAATTGTCAAATATCGAGAGCTCGATCTGATGACTGTGCTCCTCCCATGATTCGCTCCGTCTTTCCAGCTGTCAACAGGACAGTTTGGATACTTGTAGGTATTTCATTACCCTGAAACTTGTGCGCGATCTTACAAACTTCAACCATCTTCCAGCCCTGTCGACATATTGAACCTCGAACCCATTGTCCCAGACTTGTACAGGATTAACTTCGGAACCCCAGGACCGTCCACCATAGCTCTGTTCGCACCTGCACCTCGATCTGTCTCCTTGTATCCGCACTCTCGAGAAATGGGCACCGCTCTGCAGTTTGCTTCGTCCAAGCCTGTCGTTGATGTTCGCGGGCCGGGCATTGATAGCAACCTCCTTCGAAGCGGGATGTTTTCGGATACTGGGACTTCTTTTGCCTCGGACATTTTTGCACAAGATGGGCGAAGTGGTGATTGTATACTCAATGACGGTGTGTCTGTCATCTGATTCCCCTGATCTTGATCATCAAGCTCGACCCGATCTTCTTCACCAACCGTCATACCAGGACGTCAACTTTGCTTCATGGTGCTGTGACTTGGACTGTTCTTGTTTCCGCCCACTGTAACGCATAATAATTGTAAACCACTTGACTTCAATTGTTTGTAAATTTATCCACCGGAAGCACCAAAGATGAGATCGGCTACATAGAACAATCTCGTTTCGTGTGGAATGAAGTCCACAGCAGGAGAGTCGAGGATCAATTATGGACGCTTCTCCCGCATCGGAATCTATATCGCCCGACTGGGACTGTCCTGTTTGCCTCTTTACATGCACTGATGCCGTCGAATGCGACGCCTGCGCGACCATTTTCTGTCAAAACTGTGTCGTGGAAGTCTCATCCAGTCCCACCTGTCGCTCGGACCCTGTCGGGACACATCCGAACGGCTACGTGCGTCGTTTGATTGCCAAGATGCCCTCTGCGTGTGATGGCTGCGGCGGGAAGATGCAGCGAGGCGACCTTCAAGAGCATCGCGTGGTTTGCTCCGGAGTCGTCCGAGAATGTGCCAAACCCGGATGCGATTTCAAGGGCAATAGGGAGGACTGGCTGAAACATGTGGACCAAGAGCACTGGAAGGACTTGTGCCTTGCGTTCCAGCACCACTTTGCCAAAGCCCGACCTGACCGAACCAATGACCCCATCGCCACCGAGACCAACAGCGCCGGTCGGATCGCTCGCCTGGGAAGCACAGGCCAGTACTACTGCGGTGGTCGGCTTGACATCTCTTGCAACTGTTGCGATGGGGTTTGCGGTCCTAAATCCGGGTGCCCCTGCCGAGCGTGTTTGGCCCTCACAGTCAAAGCGCGGTGCCTTCCCTCGGGATTCTTGGTCAACAACGACGGTGCTACGGCGAGGAAGGGTGTCACGGGACGGTACTATTGTGGGAGGAAGGTTATGGACAATGTTGATGGTTGTGATGGGTGGTGTGGACCAACAAACGGAGACAATTGTGAGGCATGTGAGAAGTTGGACGAATTGGGGGTCTTCTATCTGACGGCAGTGTCAAGGGGACTGTAGAATAAAGCAGAAGCTGACCTAATTTGCAGATGCATTAATATTCCGGAGTTCTGACAAGTATGACACGAAAATAGAACCATTGCATTCTTCTAACAAAATTAAAGCATCGTCAAAATGTGCATCTTGGGATGAGTACGGGAAGTGTGAACGGATCATAAACTTACCAGTACTTCCACTTTCTCCTTGCACCTCCCTCTCCAAATCAAGACTCACCTTCATCCGCAGCTGGCGATTTGCTCGGGAGAAGGTAAATCATCGTTTTTGATTCGCGTGTAGCAAGAAGTATTCATAAGAAGCAGGGGCCGGGCAAGCGGCAGCGCAACTCGAGTAGCAACAACGATCAGCATACACACGCACGGATAGGATAGCACGCCATCGTCCCCCCATCGTCGCGCTGTAGTCGGTGAACGCGACTTCGGTGGTCTTGGGCGGTCCTTTTGGGGGTGCAGGAGTTTGGATTTGATCTTGGGCGGCAGTTGATCGGGACCGACTTCTTCCTTGGTTGGCTCTGATTAGACGCTTCCCTTGTAATGGCGGACGTTGTGGGTTACTTGTTGTGGCGTTGGCATCGTTGGGTCTTGGATCGGAACGGAAAAGTTGTGTGAGAGGGCGGACTTTAAGTCGTGCCATTTTGTGTCGACAAATAAAACAGAGGGCGTTGTTGATCCGAGTGCTGTACTACGTGGCCTGGTGCGCGGCGGCATACCCTTGTCCCTTCTATTCACTTCATTTGCTTCCCAAGCTTCTCTCACTTTCTGCTGCCAAAATCGAATACCTAAACGCTTTGCCAGTGACTCGCAGTCGAGAGGTACAAGGAATGGACGTGGTGGGGGTGTGCACTTGTTGATCGGGTAGCTTGACGAAGGACTGATACCACAATGTATTGCCTGGTAATTTTGCCCTTTTAAATCGTCACCGGCCCACGAGCTTTGCTGGTATGGGGTTACTTCTTTGGAGTCATCATGTCATGTAAGAAGACGACTAAGGCCCACGAAACAATCACAACGACTTCTGAGGGTACAGCTTGGCGCTTGCCATTTTGAACTCTTCTTATCAATTGTATCTTTCTTCTCCAGAGAGAAATACAGAACACTTTGACACAATGCAGGGCGAGGGCAACTCATTTGCACACGTCTTGTAGGTCACGACGACTCCTCCCGATCACGACTCGAACACAACTTAACGTTTTGTGTAAGTATGTAATCGTCTCAGTACCTTGCCTCTGCTAGCAAAACTGATACATGAAGGACGAACGTCGAGCCCCAACGTAACCAGTCCCCGAAAAAGCAGGTAACTAATTGGAGCTCTTGAACCTTCTCCCTTTCATTTTAAAATTATTTTCTGTTTAACCCTATAATTACAGGATGTACATTTTGTTACAGGATAAAGGGCGTGTGGCCAAGTGGATTAAGGCATCTGCCTCCTAAGTAGAAGACCGAGGGTTCGAATCCCTCCTCGCTCAAATTTTTGTTAACGAAGAGAAGCGCAGTAATTCATTTCTTCCTACTTTCGTGAAAAACATTTCTTTTGGGGCGGATTGTTTCCCTGAAGTGAGTTTTATGAGAGCTTGGATTCAGGATTGGGGCAGATTGGTGAATCATTTCTCATATTGGCACAAACATACAGGAGCAAAAGGACAACTGATAGACAGCCAAGATGTCACAGATGAGGCCTCCAATGTGCTATTTGTGTAATATTTTCTGTAACAACTGGTTTGGGGGGGGGTGTTGCTAATGTTCCTGTTCCACTCCAGGCCTCTTTCCACTTTGATGGTGCCTTATCCATGTTACAACATGTCACAGATAAGGTCTCTGATGTGCTATATGTGCATGATGTTGCAGCATTGTTCCTTTTGGAGTGGTTTTTGGGTGTGTTTGATTGCTCATCAAAAAATGCAAAGCTTCAACAAAAGCCGAAAGATTTCTGTCACAGAGGAAGCCTCAAATGTGCTATATGTATAGTACCTCACGTAATGACTGGCTTTTCAGGTTTGCCAATGTTCCAGGTGCATTCAAACCCTGTTTCCACTTTGACACTGCCTTATCAGAATGTTCACATGCTGCAAGATGTTGCAGATGAGGACTTTGATGTGCTATACCAGCACTTGATACTGAGTATTCTACTTTTTGAGAGGGTTTCTCTGTGTGCAGTGTTGGTGCTTCAACAAACCATGTGCTGTTCTCTTTTCCCAATAGTGTAGTGTTCTGTTGTCCCCCTCACCTGGCTCTCAGGACTTGACCTGTATTTTGTGGTGGGGTATTGCCTTTTTTTCTGCCAGGTTGGTCAAGGATTTGTGTGGTTTCACTATGCATTCCTTGCATACTCCCAACACCTGACTGCATATACATTTTTTCACAATGTTGTCTGATTCTTTTCACCAAATCATTTGAGCAAGTGAACAGCTCAGCCTTGAGTTGTGCCCATGTAGTTGGACCACATTTGACCTCATGGCAGAGGAGCAATGATTATCCTCCATCCCAAACACACACATGGCTTTTTCCTTGATTAAACTGCAAAATTCTCCACCCAAGACCTCTTTTGGATCATACTCCAGCATGCTGGCATCAATCAGAACTGTTTTGAGCATGCTTCTAGAACATACACTGGGTGCGCACCTGCAACCCTTTTCACACCAGACTGTGTATAACTTTTTTTTACAATGACACCCAATTGTTTTTGTCTGTGCACTCAAATGACCAAAAAGCATAGTTTCAAGGGATATCAATGTGTGCAGGACTCATGTGTTGACCTTCCATGTCTGGTCAAAAAGGTGGAACCAGGTTCTTCACGCAGACTCACCCTCAAGCTGGTTGCAGCTCCCAAAGTGCAGAAAATATCTATATGCTTGCACACAACGCAGAGAGATTTGTGGCTGGCATTGCAGCACTTCTCCTTGGTATTAAACAGTACCCCAAATGTGTGGGCCACTGGACCTGCAAGAATGGGACCAGTTTCTCCAACAATGGCAACTTTAAGGGCACCACCTGTAGCACCAAATGACTTTACCATTATGTGGCAGATATTCTTGATATGTGGTCATATGTCCAGAATGAATGCTTGACCTTCCATGGCTGACCAAAACATGGAACCAGGCTCTTGCGGGGAAAATGACGGGTTAAATATTGATTTTGCACAAGAAATCATGACGCGGTGGCTGAGTAGCAGGGTACTGTTGAATCTAGCGTATGCGGACCTTCGTCGTAGTCGTAGATGACTTATCTTGTAGTATGAAATATGTTCTGTTATCTCGCTTATCATAGTTTTACAGTATATTTATAGTCTGCTTGAGTCACTACTGAGTCCGACGTATCCAATGCAAATGAATCACCCAACGCCCTGCCATGTCAGACGCCCATGCAACGAACGTCTAATCTGATNAACGCCGTGCGACTGCCCTTTTACGACTTAAACTTAAAAACTCCTAAACCATCCCGATGCTTCTCAAAGAGATGTCTAGCTAATGGTTTTGTTAAAATGTCTGCAACATTGTCCGTTCCAGGGACATGTTTAACTTCCAACCTCCCAGACTGCACTTTGTCCCTAATCCACATTTCCCTTGTGTCAATGTGTTTAGTCCTTCCATGAGAGTTGTCCAGTCGGGTCACGACTTTAATCGCTGTCTCGCAGTCAGAAAGAATCAGATGGGGTTCGATTCTTCCAGCAATGTTGTTGGCGAGGCTCCTCAGGTATGCCACCTGCCTCGCCGCTTCAGTGAGGGCGTAGATCTCAGATTCTGTTGACAATAGTGCTACTAATGTCTGGCGCTTGCTGGAAAATGAAATTCCAGCACCTGCTAGTTTAAAAACATATCCCGAAGTTGACTTCCTTGAGGGATCATTCTCTGCCCAATCTGCGTCAGAGTACCCTACAATCTCCCCCTTAGCGTCCGCCAACAAAACTAGCCCATAATCTGAAGTAGCTTTCATATATGCTAAGATTCTTTTCACTCCCTCCCAATGCCACTCAGTGTAGTTTTCTTGGAAGCATGAAAAATAGGAGACAGGGAACAAAATGTCAGGTCACGTTCCCTTTGCCAGCCACATTAGGCTTCCGATTGCCTTGCAATATGGAATTTCTGCAAGTCTTTTTCTATCTTTGCCTGTCGTCGTTCCGTGATCCAAGTGAAGATCTTTCGCGTCGATCATTGGTGTCCTAGCATTCCTGACTTCCTCCAGCCCAAACTCCGCCAAAATCTTTTCCGCATATTTTCTTTGAAATAAGACTATCTTATCAGGCTTAAATTGAAGTTCCCATCCAAGAAAAACTTCTGGAAGTCCAAGTTCCTTCCAATCAAAGTGACGTTCCGCAAGAACCCTTTTAAGCTTCGCCGCTCCACCACTCCCATTTGCTTCCGC